>JAJOOS010080523.1:0-54066 GCA_029582725.1 Solanum chiquidenum | reverse complement strand
AAGAAAACAAGAACATGGTTCTTATATAATAATTTAATTAAGAAGAAAATGTGTTTAAAAAGAAAAAATAATATACTTTTTCGGAAAAGGACATTTTTGACCCATTTAGTAACTATAGGGGCATTTCTGGACCAAAGTATTGACTGTAAGGGCATTTTTGAACCAAAGTATTGACGGCAAGGGCATTTTTGAGCCAAATTATTTTTCAGCACATCATTTAATAAGGGATAATTTAGTAAAATATCTATATTATTAATTATTTCTTAATAGATGTGTCAAATCAAATTATGACAAGTAAAAGTGAATTTAGGGAGACAGTCCAAAATAAATCACTGATGGCCTAGTCGTAGGTAGCTAGTCTATATTTCATATTAGTAATAAAATGTTTTTTTTTAATTACGGAAAAAAAACAAACAAAGTGAAGAGTTGATGGATGAGACAAAAAAGATAAACCTTCCAAATCCCCAACGCTAATCCCGACCCCAAACCCAATCACCAACTCCAGAAAAAATATCATTAAAAATTAATATTTTGGTAAATGTTTAATCATAAATATTTAAAAAAAATTTAAATTTATTTAGAACATATAAATTTTGAAATCAAAGCCGTGTTTTGATTATAATTTTCGCAAGAGAAGAAAGTATTTTATTTAAAATTTATGACTTGTTAGTACTTAGTGTCCTTAACTAACTTGAAGATTCTTTGATTTGAGAAATAAGAAAATATAATTTAATTGGAAATTCAGAATTAAATTTATAGCATTAATTTAAGTATTTCACATTTGGTAGAATTCTTTATATCCCAAAACTCACGCGGTGTAATAATTATGGGGATTAAATATTAAATTGACACATTTGTCTTTCTATAAATCTCTTTTTCACAAAGTCGCTTAACAGACGTGACTAAAGTTCAAATTAAAAATTTACCTTATTTTATCTAGTTTACATCAAACACATACTTTACATTACATATGTATCGACCATTTTAAAATTAATAAAAATATATATTCAATTTACATACATAATATATTATATAACTTTATTTACGAATTATGACATATCTTTAATTCTTGCACAAATTAGCCTTACAAATTTTACCACAAATAAATGATTCTCTTTATTTCTTTCTCTTTCTCTTTTCTTCCATCATTTTCTTTCTCTCTCTTTCTCTTTCTTTTTTTTTCCCATCATTTTCTCTTTCTTTCATTCTCCTCTTTTTCTTCCAGTCATTTTTTTCTTTCCCCTTCTCTTTTCTTTCGTCATTATCATTTTCTCTGTCTTTCTCTTTTCTTCAATTATTTTCTCTCTTTAATTATTTTCTTCAGTTATTTTTTCCTCTCGCTCTATTTTTTTAAAATTACAATTATATTAATGTTTAAGGACTTTTTGAAGATTAACAATTTTTTTTTAAAATATGGAAATTATAAAATCTTGATCAAAGTCAACCCAAATGTTTAAATCTCACAAATTTCAACTTAGGATCTCCAATCCTCAAAATGACTTTGAATATGAAACCAACAAATTTTCTAGATCAGATTCCACATTGTGGGACTGATGATATTGACGTAATTTTATTCCGACATTCGAAACTCTAAAAGACTGTGAAAACCACTTTTTAAGCAACTTAAGCCCTTCAAACTCAAAACATGCCAAAATCACAACTTCTTACTCAAGGTTTGGAACAAACATCCAAAACATAAACAAGAATAACTCAGGGCCAAAAGTCGAGAAGGGTAAAATGATAAATTTCATGAAATTACTAAACATCACTGATTGGTTCATTACATTATCCACCAGTAAAAACTATGTTCGTCCTCGAACATAAAGTAAAAGAAAGTACCTAAAGTCTCGAAGAAATGAGGATATCTTGAACCCATATCTGACTGCGTCTCCTATGTCTCCTTGCGAACTGCACAGTGCTTCCACTACACTTCACCAAAGAAATCTCTTTGGCCCTAAGGTTTCAGACTTGCCTATCCAAAATGGCTATAGGCTCTTCCTTAAAAGATAAGTCTAGACCCAACTCAACTGAATCAAGAAAAAATACATGGGACTCATTCGACACGTACTTCTGAAGCATGGAGACATGAAACACAATATGAACAACAAACAAGCTAGGTGGTAAGGAAAACTTATAGGCCACCTCTTCCATTCGACTCAAATTCTCAAAAGGTCCAATGAATCTTGGGCTAAGCTTTCCCTTCTTTCGGAACTTCATCACACCCTTCATGGGTGAAACTCAGGGGTCAAACATGATCACCCTCCATAAACACAAGAGCTCTGACTCTCCGGTCTTCACAACTCTTTTGTCAACTATTAACTGTCAATAGTCTATACTGAATCGTACAGACCTTCTCTATAGCATTTTTAAGAAAGTTTGTGTCTAGAAATTTTATCTCCCCCGAATCAAACAAACTAACCAGAGATCTACATTGTCTGTCATACAACGCCTAAAAAAGGAGCCATCTGAATACTAGAGTGATAATTGTTGTTGTAGGTAAACTTTTGTAAGGGAAAATGTCGATCCCATATAGCACGAAAATCGATCACACAAACTCGGAGCATATCCTCCAACACCTGAATCATCCGCTCGGACTAACCGTTTGTTTGAGGGTGAATATATACTCATATTCAATCGAGTACCCAAGCCATTCTGCAATTCCTTCTAGAAATGAGAAGTGAACAAAGAATCTCGATCACAAACAATAGAAACCATAACTCTATATAGTCGCACAATCTGACTGATATAAACCTCGACTAATTTCTCTCCCGTATACATCACCCGAACCGGGGTGAAGAGGGAAGTCTTGGTCAGCCTATCAATAACCACCCAAATGGAGTCATAACCACACATTATGGTAGGAAAACCCACAACAAAATTAGTAGTGATCGGTTCCTACTTCCAAGTAGGAAAATACATTCTTTGAGATTCACCTCCAAGCCGCTAGTCCTCACACGTGACCTGTTGGTAAGTTAAACACCTAGAAATGACATTTGCAGTATCCCTCTTGATGCCCTACAACCAATAATGTTGGCTCTGGTCATGATACATATTTTTCGCTCCCGGATGAATAGAATGTCGAGAGCAATGGGCCTCCTCAAGAATCAAGCTAACCAACTCGCATGTCTTTGACACACAAATCTTACCTCCCATCCTCAAGACACCATCAGAATTAAGGAAAACCTCATTAGCTTCACCTCTCGATACTTTGTCTTGAATGAGACATAACTTCTCATCATCAATTTGATGATCTCAAATCTGCTCAACAAAGGAAGATCAAGCCTCAATGAAAGTAATCAAACCACCCATCTCCTCAGAAATCTATAACTAGACGAGATTATTGGCTAACCTCTGACTATCTCTATCCAATGGTCTCTTCTCAATACTGATATATGAAAGACTCCCCATACTCGAAGTCTTCCTACTCAAAGCATCGACCACTATATTGGCCTTACCAGGATGATATATGATAGTGATGCCATAGTCCTTTAGTAGATCAAGCCATATACGCTGCCTCAAGTTCAGATCCCTCTTACTGAAGATGTATTGAAGACTTTGATGGTCAGTGAAGACCTCATAATGAACCACATAAAGATAATGTCGTCGTAGCTTAAGCACAAATACTACGACTCTTAACTCCAAATTAGGAGTAGGATAATTCTTCTCATGGGTCTTCAATTGTCTAGAAATCATAGGCAATTACCTACCTTTTCTGCATCAGAATAACACCTTACCCGACTCTATAAGCATCACAATACATGGTGAAGTCCACACCCTCTTCAGGTAAGGTTGAAACAGGAGCCGAAGTCAACAAGGTTTTGAGCTTTAGGAAGCTCTCCTCACTCTCATTAGACAATTGGAAACTCACTCTGTTGAGTCAATCTGGTCAAATGAGATGCAAAAGTGGAAAAGCTACGAACAAATCATTTGTAATAGCTTGCAAGTCCCATAAAACTCCAAATCTCAATAACTAAAGTAGGCATTGTCCAACCTTTAACTACCTCAATCTTGGCTAGACACACCCTAATACAATCTTTGGATACTATGTGTCCTAGAAACGCAACTGAATCAAGCAAAAACTCAGACTTTGAGAATCTGGCGTAAAACTTCTCTTCCCTTAATCTGTGGAGCACAACCCTCAAATGGAGATCGTGATCTTCCTCAGTCTCGGAGTACACCAAGATGCCATGAATGAAGACTATCACAAAAGAGTCCAAATAAGATCGAAACACTTTGTTCATCAACTCTTTGAACGCTGCAGAGGCGTTAGTCAAACTGAAAGACATCACAAGAAACTCATAGTGTCCATATTGGGTCCTGAAAGTCATTTAGGGATATCCGAAGCCATATTCTTCAGCTGATGATAGTCGGACCTCAAATCAATTTTAGAAAATAAAGATGCACTCTGAAGCTGATCAAACAAGTCATCAATATGAGGAAGAGGATACTTGTTCTTCACTTTTACCTTGTTTAACAGTTGATAATCAATACATAACCTCATGGTCCAATCCTTTTTCCTCACTAACAGAATAAGAGCACCCTACAGAGAAATAGTAAGGCAAATGAATCCCTTACTAAAAAAATCTTGTTACTATTCCTTCATTTCATTCAACTCAGCTGAAGCCATACGGTAAGGAGGAATAGAGATGGGCTTGGTGCCCGACACCAAGTCAATAGAAAAATCTTTATCCCTATCCAGAGGACACATATGTAAGATCAGTAGAAAACATATCTACAAACCCTCGAACCACGAGAAGAAAATCCATGGGAGGTGGCTCAACACTAGAATCCCGAATAAAAGACAAATAGGACAAATACCATCTATCCACTAATATTTAAACTTGAATTAAGAAGATAACTTTTCTAGGGTAAGAACCACTAACACCCATCCACTCAACTCTCAGGACACTAGGCATCGCTAAGGTCACAGTCTTAGCATAATAATCAAGAATCACATAATGCAGGGAGAGCCAATCCATACCTAAAATAATATTAAAGTCTACCATCCCCAAAATGATCAAGTCCACCCAAGTATCATACCCACCCAAACAAATAAGACAGGATCGATACACTTGATCCACCACTAAGGAATTAGCCACTGCTGTAAAAACATGAATAGGCACATGCATACTAACACACATCATATCAAACCCAAAAACAAAATAGATAGACACAAGTGAGAAAGTAGATCCCAGATCAAACAATATAGACGCAGATCAATGACGAATTGGGATGATACCTATGATCATAACATCAAAAGTCTCAATCATAGGATTCCCTGGAAAAGCATAACACTGACCCTCTCGACCATCAACAGTCTGAGTAGAACACATACCTCTACCATGTGGAGCTGAAGCACCCATACCAGAAGTTTTGTCACCTCTATCGGATTGACCTCTACTTCAACCTCTAGTCGGAGGCGCTGATCTCTAGCTGGAGCAACTGAATAAGTATGTTGGGCCTTGATTGATTTTGTAAAGGACACTGTCGAATCATGTGAACGAGATCCCCATAACCATAACACGACCTTGACACAGATAACTGCTGCTGCAAACCAGATCAACTACCATGGAAACTTCGCCCAGAACCATAAGATCGTCGAGATGATTGATCGCTCTGAGCTATTGGCATCGTTGCATAAACTGGCCCACAACGCTGAAAGGATTTACTTCCTCGATATGAACCTCTGCCTCTAGACGAGACACTAGAAAACTGACCAGAAGGACGATCTCTCTTACGCTCTCCAAATTCCTATAAAACCAGTAACTTTGCCTCATTGTTAGTGCTCATAATGGACAGCTAAGGCATCCCCTCTTTGGCTGCTCACTATAGATACGACTTGGTAGAGAAAGTCAACCCTCTCACAAACTTGCAAACTCTCTCTACCTCATCAGTAACAATAGTCATGGAAAGCCTAGAAAGCTCACGGAAATGGGCCTCATACTTAATCACAGACAAACTGCCCTATCTTAAGTCCTCAAACCTCAGTCTACTCTTCTCTATCACGCTCCATGGAATGAACAATCCTGGAATGCACTAGAGAGCATATCACACTCAACCATAGGAGATCCTACTGTTCAAGACCTCCCAAAAGTCCTACACCACTCTCTGGGGTATCCACGCAGCTGAAGTGCAACAAAATGAACACCACGAGCATCCATCATATCCACTGCCTCAAACATCTCATGGCACAAATTCAAGAACTCATGAGCATACTCGCTCTTACCACCCTGAAACTTAGATGGTTTCATCTTTTGAAACCTTTCATAACTCTGCTACATAGCTGTCGTCAGAATAACATTAGAAGCAATATGAACATCCACAATTGGTATCGAAACCACTAGTGGTTAACCCATCTGATCGTGAATACTCAGAGTCAGCTGTTGACGTAGAGTCTGCGCCCTGAATCCAGTTTGTAAACTGTGTGGTGTACATGTCGCACCACCCTGATAGAAGTTCTCCCGCACACCAAGCATCCTCAACAACATATTATGAAACAAGGGAACTCTAAACCAAAGAAGAACCTGGTCCTTAGGAATCTCAACTTGTGGCTCAGGTGAAACCTTTCTAGCTCTACCTCTAACTGGTGCTGCTCCACAAGCACGATCTCTAGCTGCTGCTATTCCACGAGCATGGTATCTAAGTCTAGCCCTACATTTACCCCTAACTGGAGTCACAACAATTGCCTCCCCTCTTATGGTGGAAACAAAAGCTTTGGTCCTCGACATATGCAAAAACAACACATGGCAACTCAACACTATTGAAGGAAATCATGCACTATAAGAATGAATTAACAAAATGAAATTTCCTAATAGTCATTATAACTTCTCGAAGATAAGTACAGATGTCTTTGTAACCATCCTCAAGACTCTAAAAATACTTGGATTGTAAAAACATGAGACTTATGAACCTGGGCTTTGATATCATTTGTCATGAACCAAAAATGGATGTGATAGCACTTGTATATTCCCAACAAGACAAGTCAGCCTCAACCCAACAAAAATGAAAGAAAAACTGAAAGATAAAGCAAAGACAAGACAAAAGAAGAAAACTTCTTCATTCTAAACAATACCCCAAAATCTGGTTGTCACATGTATAAGACACTATTACATAAAGTACAAAATTAAGAAATAATTACAAGTTTGAATGTCTTTGTTTCTCAAATAGAACAATGCATAACAAAAAGGAAAAGAGGGTCCGCGAAGATGATAAACAACTACCTCTTAAGTCATGTAATGTGCCTCAAAGTCAGAAGAAGAAGAAGATCACATGGTTCTAGGCTCATAACCTACAAAAGTATAAAAGCAAGGAGTGAGTACCAATAACGCAGTACCCAACACAAAACCTAATTAAAAAGCCAACCTAGCTAGAATTGAATACTCTTTCAATCCCAACTGAACCTCCAGAAACTATAACCTTCATAGAAAATAGCCCAACCTAATAGTTCTACAATACAAAAGACACAAGGCTCAAGGATCAAAGATAAAAAGTCACATCTCAAAAAACCCACAAGTATCAAACCATTTACTCTCAAGTACAAAGCATTTCATTTACAAATACAACTTGTTCAACTCACATATCAAATAAAACAAATCAAACACATCAATTAGCTCAATCACATGCATTAAATTAATCAAATATATGCATTAAGTAGATTGATCGCAAAGGTTAACATTTTTCGGAACCATTTCCCTTCGGCACAATGTTACTAGCCGAAACCATTTCCGTTCGACTTTCGCATTTAATCACTT
This sequence comes from Solanum chiquidenum, assembly GCA_029582725.1. Taxonomy (NCBI): domain Eukaryota; kingdom Viridiplantae; phylum Streptophyta; class Magnoliopsida; order Solanales; family Solanaceae; genus Solanum; species Solanum chiquidenum. The sequence continues at coordinate 46,315 of JAJOOS010080523.1, read as the reverse complement.
GCCAGAACCATTTCCCTTTAACATTTATATTACTATCCGAAACCATTTCCCTTAGTCTTTATCACAAAGTATCACTTGTCGGAACCATTTCCCTCTCGGATTTATATCACTAACTGGAATTATTTTCCTTCGGCTTTATAAAAAAATATCACATGCCGATACCATTTCCTATCGGGTTTATATCACATCACTTGCCGGAACTATTTCCCTTCGGCTTTATATTAAGTGTCTCATCCTAATGTTCAACAATCAATGCACACAAGCAATATCACGCCACACGGAGAGACAACAATCCATACCATTCAAGTCCACTTCCATGCATTCAATCAATTCACCAATCAATCACATATGGGCCACAACAAGGCAATTCACATTTATCATTATCATTAAGAAGCCTTTTCATTTTATCCTTTTTGTTGGTTAACATTAATCAAGTGGAACAATTAAACCCTTCAACTCATTTTCGATTACTCCCCAAAACATATACAATGAAGAGAAGTAAACAATTCTACTAGATTACAAAGTTTAAGAGATCACTTACCTTAAAGGAGTCAATCAATCAATCCGAAGTTTGAGTTTTCCCTTTACGACTCACTTTGAAATCCACAATTTGTAACAATCATGTATTCCAATCGCTCTTCAGAAACAATAATACCCAGATCAATTATTTAGAGAAATGAGCCAATCAACTCAAAAAACAATTTAAAAAAGGAGGTTTGAATTTGGAAATCAATACTTGAATTTGATATTTAAGGCTTTAGGAATTCATTGATGAAAACCATTTCAAATAAGGGATCAAAATCAGGTCATAATTTCCATTTAAGATCAAAACTCAAGTTTTTGCAAAAACCTTGCCATTTTACAAATCAAAATCTTAAATTATGATGTTAGAATCCATAAATAACAAAAAGGAAATATGGTTTTGGAATCACAAAAGATTACCCAAAGGATTTATCACAAGAAATCCTTCAAAAATCGCTTCCAAGGGTTTGCAAAGCTCAGAAAATAGAAAATGGGGATTAAACCCCAAAATTTCAAGTCAAAAAAGGTTTCCAATGTCACAAAAGTGAACACAGGTTCGGTTAAGCAGACTCCACAAAATCAGCATCTTGCTCGCTTAAGAAAACCCTGTTTAAGAAGACCGCTTGGCAAAAGTGAAGATTCCTTCGCTTTCGCAATGATTTTCTTAAGCAGATTGACTCTTCGCAAAAGTTGGGTCAGCAGACACAAAAAAATTTAGCCAACTTTCTAATCGTCGAATAGACCCTCAGGATTTGTTTGGAAGCTCATACACACAAACCATATAATAAAATCGATGATACTCGATGTTCCAGACTCAATGGAACCTTCAAAACAAAAATCTTAGATCTCCTTGACCCGATATCTGTGGAAAACACAAGAAACTAACATAATACCTAAAAAGGCTAAACCAAACTCGGGACCTCTAAAAATTCAACCAAGACCTCACTTAGGCCTAAAATCATCCCCCCAAATCCAACAGAACACTCTAAATTCTGATCCAAGCATCTGAATCCCGAATGTCGACCAAAGTCAACCCAAAGGCTAAAATCTTAACAAATTCCAACTTAGGATGTCACGACCCAAAGTATACCCTGGCCGTAACATGATGTATAAGATCCTAAGATCCCTCATACAAGCCACGTAGCATACATCATACAAGATAATAGAAAATCAAGAGAGTTAAAAGACAATTACAAAACATAAGTGTTTATAAAGCATGGCGGAAATCTAACGTAGTCTCATAGCCATCTATTACATCTGGAGTGATCGGGATGTAACCCGTGCATCACAGATAATCTGGAAAGTAAAGTCAAAATGAGATAAAAGCTTGATCCTCGAAACATGAGGACTCACCAATCTCCAATATCTACTAAGTGATCGCTAGCCACAGAAATGTGAATCAGGAGCTTCAGACCCTACATTAATGAAAGAATGTAGGTAAGAGTATGGTTAGTACATTAAATGTACCAAGTATGATAGCAATCCATAAAGTATGAAATCGTGCAAAAAGGAATATTTTCATGACCTGCAATGACCAAGCTAAATCATAAGATCAAAAGTTAGAAAATATAAGTAATAAAACATGGTCAATGCAAGCTAAAATCTTTAAAACATATATGAGATACTTCTAAAGTAACTTTAGTTCATTATTGTTAGAAATTTACCTTTAACCGACATAGAGATCATGTGAGCTAAAAAACATAGAATCTAGTGTCTACCCCACACCAAAAAGAGGTGTCCTACTTTTCATGGTAAGATCATGAACTTATAGCTTATGTGGGTCCACTAGCTAATGTATATCTAAGAAAACATCTTATGGTGGCACATAGTTATGGGATAAGAAGATTGCTACTTGATATCCGACCACTACTAATGGAAGAGCTTCCATCTCAATATCCTCTCGATGCTAAGTGAATATCCCCCAGAATAGTCATTTTTATTAGCTTGTCTTATTATCCATGGAAGGGCACATCAAGTGGCCAATCAAAGATAAGTCATAATATCATCCATGGAAAGGTACTATTAAGAAACCAATCTAAGTTCGGTTTCATTAGAATAGCTCCTTAAATCTCAATTCATAGTTTAGTTGAGAAAACCTTTCCAACCCTAAGAATCCTTTATGTGAGAAAACTCTTTCACAATCATGCTTTCATGTACATATGATAATTCCTTTCACAACACAACAACAACAACATGGATGCTTTACTCTCAAGAAACTTAAATCGTTTTCATCAATTTCATATGAATATGCATATCTTCATAAATTCATCTTTCATGATTCAAAAGCTTCTTCGTATGATCAATTATAGAAAATATGGATTTCACATGGGTTCATGGGGATTCAACTTAGAAACATGCAATTTATTCAATTCATGCATAAAAATACATAAATCAAACAATTATATCATAATTGAAAAGAACCCATGTTAATTGAATAAAATCCTAACTCAATTGGGGAATCTAACTTTACAAAATTAGAGAATTTAGGGACCCTATGAAGGAAAGGACTCCATAGATGAATACTATCATACAATGATGCCAAAACTTACTATCAATGGTGGAATTGTAGACTTGGCTTGAAACACTAGTCTTCTTATTCAAGCTTCTAGAGAGAGAAATATTTGAGAGGATGACTTGATCTTCTTTTGAGAATTTGAGAGAATGAATTGATTTAAGAGAGTTAGGGGTTAAAAATGTTTATATAAGGCTTCTAATAGAGCGTAAAACGGCATAGTATTGGGCTAGAACAATTAGGAAAAGACCCAAAATCCCCTCTTAAAATAACTGCTGACCTCACCAATGGCCAGACCTACAGTCCGTTGGTCAGACCATAGACCGTCCTGGTTTGTCGTCGATGAGTTCAAACACCATGACTTTTGGACTCTCAATGACGGACCCATGTATGGTTCGTGGGCCCACTTACGGGCCATACATGATCAGTCATGGGTCTCAACTTCTGTCTTAAGAATCTCTCTAAGTATGGGACTCACTTACGAGACTTACCTATGACTCGTGTATAGGACAACAGACCATCCTGGTGAACTGTAGGAAAGTACTTGAACTTGACACTTTTGAAAAAATTGAACTGGCCACCCACAAAGCCACCTATGGACCGTGTGTCAGTCCACGGGTTGTTGGTGAATTCGTTGGTACTGGCACATGATCATGCAAAAGCTTCAATTTTCTACCTTTTTGAAACTGAGGTGTAACATAATACCTTCGATTCTCGAAAGGAATCCAAATCTTAAACTGAAAACTTTTCTAGACCAGATTCCACATTCTGAGAAAGATGGAATTGAATGAATTCAATACCGATATTTGAAACTCCAAAACACTTCAAAAACCACTCTTTAAGTAACTTTAGCATTTAAAACTCAAAACTTGCAAAAATCTCAACTTCAAACTCTTTGAGAGTCGACCCCTCAAAAATATTTAGAGTGAGTTCAATCTTCCCCAAGCGTTGTCCAAATATCTTGATGGTTTCCATCCCACATTAACCTTATTGACCTACTCTCTACTAAGTAAGACGTCCTCAGGAAGGACCTCAAGATCATTCTCACCCGCCTTAGTGATAGACGATTCTTGGGATGAAAGACCTTCATTTATATCAACCTTGACCGGTATCTCCTTGTTCTTGTTGGTGTTATTGTTCTGTTTTCTACAACCTATCTTGTTGGAGACATCCTGGGTGACATTGGTTTGGGTGTTAGCTCATGTGAGGCTAAAAATATACATATGTAATCATTATTTGCCTCATATGTATTCTTTTAATTATCCTTTTTGAGCATAAATTTTATAAGTTATTCATATGTTGTGTATTTTATTTGTAAGATTAAAATGGTGTGAAGATGAAGAAATTTAGAGCATAAAATGAATTAAACTCAAGAAATCATATAAGGAAACCAAACAGAAAGCTTAATGGATTAAATTCAATAAAATCATATATTAATGTATATAAGGCAAACAACACAATTTCTGCCTAACTGCTGCCATGTGTCAGTTAAGGAAGACACCATCAGTTCTATGAAGGCGGTGTACATCACATATCCAATTCTAATTTGTTTTGGCATCAATTATTTTATTAATGGTTTCTATATCTATAAATATGGTATAAAAAAATTCTTCTTTAGGACACCAAGAAATCAAGAAACAATACACAATATATAATTTAGAGCTTATAGCTTAGGAACTTTGGAAGAGCCGCCGAGGAGGCCGGAGAATTTTAATTTATTCTTTCTTCTCCTTTATTATTTATTTATATTCGTGATTATTAAAAGTTCTTTTAGCTATTGTTCTTAAATTTTTATGATTTACACAAGCATATTTATTTTAATAAATTTTTGTTGTGTTTTTGAGATATCGAGTAACTAAATTTCATACCTAGAGTTGTGGGAACCTGAAAGAAAGTTTATGTAAAAATTGATTCGAGAATGATTTTTATGCATTTATTATCGATCTCTTCATTTTGATTGCGTTTTAACGGTGGCCAACGTTCGATCTCGTCTTATTCCTACTTGCCCAACCAAGGAAGCAACAAATGGTAAGAAAGATTAAAAAAAAGAGATTTAGCGTGATAATCCGCTATCTAATAGCCTAACCCAAATATGTGAGGGCTAATATGGGGTTAATGGTAAGGGTTAGTAAAGCATACACCCGTAGAACGACAAAGTTTCATGATGGAATTCCCTATTTGGACGACCAATCACTTAGGAGATACATAACTTACCGACTTTGCATGCTAAAAATTGAAATAAATCACTAGTTCAATATTCTTGCCATGTTATGAATTCATGGAGAACACATTCCTAGTTATTTCTAATAATCTAAATACAAATAAATACTTAGCTCCAAGCTATTTTTATTCTTTTTTTTGTTTCAATTTAAATCCCCCCTTTAAATAACGACTACCGAGTTAAATATTTGCTATCGACAATATTCTTCCATATTCTTTGTGGATCGACCGCGACTTATAGTTGGGTAAATATATTGCATACGACCGTTTATATTTCTTTTCACGAAGTATATTTGGGCGTTTTCAAAAAAATGACGCCGCTGCCGGAGAATGTGGCTTAGAAAGTTTCTTAAGTATTTATTTTTACTTGTAGTCCTTTATTTTGTTTTATTTTTCTAGGATTAGTTTTAATTTAAATATTATTATTATTGTTGTTGTTGTTGTTGTTATAATAATAATAATTATTACTACTACTACTACTATTATTATTATTATTATTACTGTTATTATTATTATTATTATTGTTACTATTATTATTATTATTACTATTATTATTATTATTATTATTATTATTACTATTACTATAATATGTTTTACTCTTATTGAGATGTCATCTGAAAAAGTATATAGTGATAAGTGTTCTTGCTATTCTTGTAATTTTGATATTATGAATTCTTATGAGTTAATATTTTCTCAACAAGATAAACTGTATGGGGACATGAAAGATTTGTTGATACTCTCCTGTAAATTAATAAGTAAGCTCATGTATGAGGTTGATATGTTTGATTAGGATATAAATTAAATGTTGAGTTGAGTGCAAATATTGATGTGTTTGAGACCCAACAAGTTAGTTATACAATGTTTGAGGAAGAAAAAAATGCTTCTAAACCAACTTGAAGAGCTCAAATTGGAGGGTCAATTGCTTGATCATACTTTTATTGTTATTGTCACTGTTGATAAGAGTACACTAGAGTTATGTAAAGAAGTAGATAATATAATTTTTAAGAACTCTAGTATATGTAATTATGAGGGTGTAAATAATAATACAATTCATAAGTTAGGGAGCATTGGACCTCATTCCACTCATTTTTCCACATTATGTTTAGACGATGAGATATTAATCGATCTATATGAGCCTATAGAAGAGGGTATGGAGAAGGAACAATGTGTCTATATTCTTGAATTTATTGTTCTAGAGAATTACGTTCCTCACTTAGGATCCATGAAGTGCGCAATGCGATATTAATCTCTTGGGACATTAATTTTTGTACCTCCACCCCTTGAGCGTAATAGTAAGATTGATGCAAAATTAGGGGTGCAATTCGTATCTTCAAAGTAGAAGGAAAAATAGCAAAATTAATGGTGCCGTGCTTAGACATTAAATCAAGCGCTTATTGGGAGGCAACCCAATTCGTAGTGTAACTTCTTATATTATTTTCAGTGTCTATTTATTTTTGTAGATTTAGGGAAAGTCTGAGTATCCAAATTTGAAGCTAAAGAACATACTTTGAGCTTATGTGTGGGGTGCGCGCGGCCTTTGATAAAAGGAGAGAAAACATGTTTATAGTTAGGCCATAGAGGGCCCGAAGGAGTATTTCTAACTCTTCGCCTTCTTCTTCTTCTTCTTCTCTTTTCTACTAATTTATTTGGGGAGAAAGCATCATTTTAAGTGTGGGGTGAAATTTTTTCCGATAGTTTCTCTCTTCTATTAATTGATTTGGGGAGAAAACATCATTTTAAGTGTGGGGTGAAATTTTTTCCGATAGTTGTGAGCTTAAAGGTTAATATGCAATGGGATTATTGTTTTTTAATAAATAAATAAAATACATAAATATTTTCTTTATTATTTTTTTTTATGTGAAAAAAATAAATAGAAAAAATGTATATACAATTTTTTTTATTTATTATTATATTTATTGTAGTTTTAGAGGCATATCTCATCCACCCTTTGGTTTTCCTTATGACTGATGAGTCCGAGATTTGGACTCATTTCGGGCTTTGTATATATAGATTTAGTGTCCTCAAATGCTTAATTTGTGCCATAAACTGATGCTAAAGACTTGATTTTCAGGTATATGTATTGAGGAGCAAATCAAGGACACTGACAAGCAAAAAGGAACAAAACAATCTGAAGAAGCGAAGAAAGGCGAGCCTGAGGATCGCCAAGAGCACCTGGCGTGTCGTTGAAGTGGCTACTTTGACCACCTAAAGTTCCAGCATACCAACCCTGAGGGAAGAAACCAAGTCAGCGAATCGCGGAGTAGTTTCGCGATGCAAAGAAAGATCGCCCAAAGTTACAGGACTTGAGGATGCTGAATGCCAAGGCAAAAAGGCGATAGAATAAAGCATTAGGCGGTTCGTCCCAACCCCTTCGCAAGGGTACCTTCCCTTTTAATTGAGAGAAGGACTCGGAATTGACTCCCCTCGATTTGAGATCCGAAAGAAGGGTATGGAGTTTATCCAAGGAATGCTCTCCCGTGGCGGTACGCGGATTCTAGTCGAGTGGTTCAGCGAACCCGACTTACTTCGCCTAATGGCCCTTTGTAGCTTATTTTTGGCACCTATAAATTAGATTTTGAATAGTTAATTTAATATGCTGACTTAGGCTGACTTATGCTGACTTATGCTGAGTTAGTTTAGATGTAACGACCTGTTACCATCAATATAGAAAATCCAACGGGGGGGAATTTGAGGCCGGAAAACTTTTTCGTAGTATCTTGAAATTTCCCAATCTAGTCCAAATTTGGACGAAATCGGAGTCTTTGAGGTGTAAGGAAATTTGGTAACAATCGAGTGAAGTAGTTGTGTTTTTTATTTCATGAGGGGATAGATAACTCATTAAGAAATCCGTACGACTTTACGGAATTGAATTCGGGCGAGTAGAACTCCCGGAATATATCTTAGCGTAAAGGGTATTTTCTGAGCGTCGTGGGTTAGAGGTGTGTTGTGAAATGGGAATTTTGAAATTATTTAATTAGCTCACTGTCTCGCGTAACCCACTTTGGCACTGGGTTTTGCCGCTCTGGCAGGCCGCTACAACGGGGTGACGGGCCCTGTGGCGAGTTCGACACAAAACGACCTTATTTGGAACTTTTTAAATTTTAGAGCTAAGGAATGAACCCCAGGCGACTCCTACTCATTTTTCACCATTCTTAAGGCCAAAGGTAAGCTTTTCACTCCCTGAATCTATTTTTTGATCCGTAGAACGTGATAAAATGGGTGAATATTGATGGGTGAAGTTTTTTTTATAGATTCTATGGTGGAAACAACCCTGAATTGGATAATTGGGATCATGAGTTTGATCTAGGGTTCATAGAATTTTTAGTAATTTGGGTAATTAGTGATTGTTTATTGATTCCCGTATTAAATTGATTGTTTGTAGACCAAGAACAAGAGGAACGAATTCGGAAAGGGAATGATCAAGTTTCATAGGGTTTCAAGCTTTTTTCGAGGTAGGTGATGGTTGTGATTGTATAATTGTGTGATGTATGCTTGTTCTTGCTTCATTATGATACTTGTATGTATATGAATGTTACATTATTGATTTAGAAGAATGATGAATGCCATGAATCATGACTTAAATGTATGATCTTGAAGATATACTTGTGATTGTGATTGTGGTGTGTGAATAGGATCGGTTTCCATGTTCCAGTATAACTATCTTGGATCGGTTGCCATGTTCCAGCATAAATATGGGATCGGTTACCACGTTTCGGCATAACATTGGAATCGGGTACCACGTTTCGGTATGCTAACTATTTGGGTTTGGGTTCCATGAGAAGACCAATGATTTGCTTATGTTGCACCTAGTGGGATAGCCGCGTGATCCTACCAGTACACTGTGGTTGTGTACTGATATTACAATTGCTGTTATTTTTGTTGAGTACACATCTTCAGCGGCTACTGACAGACCTCGCTTAGGAGATAAGTAATCGTCGTTCAAATTCAAGGGTGATCCAATTCTTCCGGGCTGCCATGGAATTCTCTTTCGTCTATGTCCACCATTTTTGGACTAAGACATTTGTTCTAGTTAGTTGATTAGTTCGTTAGATTGGGGTTGCATCCCTTCTTGTTTAGACTTGGTTCATTGTTAGATGTTTTGGTACATTGACTTTCAGGTTCCAAGTTATTTCTTCCGCATTGTTTAGTTCTTGTTAGATTTTTGTTGGAGTTTATGGGAACTCCCTATTTATTTCCTTAGTATTTAACTTGCTTCCGTAACTTAAATGTCTTAGTTTTGGTTTAGTTGCTTGGTTTTAGTTGTAGTAGTGGTTCTCCCACTGGAGGGTTAGTGTGGGTGCCAATCACCACGGTCTGGATCGTGACAAAGTTGGTATCAGAGCCTAGGTTCGTTGATCTCGATGTACCAAAATAATTCTAGTAGAGTCTCGCGAAATGGTACGGGGACAATTTTACCTTTCTTTGAGAGGCTATAGGACTTTAGGAAATCTCTTTATTTTCTCGTCTCCTTTCGTGCTATGACTTGATTCCAATTGGTATCTGGCGATTCAAATTGGTATCTAACCTCCTTTACTCTTCTGTCTGCAGATAGTTAACACTAGATTCAATGGCATCAGGCTCATAGCTCCTGTCAATGCTCCGGTCGAGGAACCTGCTGCGAGAGGTCGCTGTCAAGGTAGGGTTAGAGGAAGAGCTAGGGGTAAAGGTCGTGGAAGAGTAGCGCCTGTTGGAAATGGAGCTCTTGTTGAGAATGCTCATGTGAATGAGAACCCTCCTGCGCATCATGAAGAGATTGAAGAGGAGAATATTGATGTTGAAGATGTTGAGGATGTGGGATGAGAGGAAGAGGTCCAGGATGAGACTACAAGTGTTCCTCCTTTGGATCCAGAGTTAGCTCAACAGATCATGTCGTTCTTAAAGGGATTGGTTGGTCCTGGAGTGCTTCCTTCTGCTCAAGCAACTCAAGCTCCTACTAATCCTCCTGTTGCTAGCACTGCGCCAAAAATGGGTGGGACTGGAGGTAGTGATGCTTTCTTCCGTCCTTTGTTGGGTTCTGTTGTGACTGGTAATGAGTATGAAATGTTGACTAAGTTTCTGAAGCTAAAGCCTCATGTGTTTCTTGGTTCTGAGAATGAGGATGCTTATGAGTTCATTCTGGATTGCTATGAGAGGCTTCATAAACTGGGTATTGTTCATCAGCATGGGGTTGAGTTTGTGTCTTTCCAACTTCAAGGTGAGGCTAAGTAGTGGTGGAGAGCTTATATGGAATGCAGATCTTCTAATTTACCTCCACTTACTTGGACCCAATTTCATGCTCTGCTTCTAGAGAAGTATGTACCTAGGACTTTGAGGGATCGCAAGAAGGTTGAGTTTATGGCTTTGGAGCAAGGTGGTATGACTGTGGCTGCTTGTGAGGCCAAGTTACATGCTTTGTCTAGATATGCTACTCAATTGGTGACTACTGAGGAAGAGAGAACCCGGTTATTTATTGGAGGATTAAAATATGAGTTGCAAGTATTATATGTTCATATGACTTATGCAGGAAGAAGCTTTAATGAGGTGACAGACTATGTTAAGAAAGTGGAAGGGGTGAGGCGAGCCGGTCAAGCTAAGGCATGGGTAAAAAGGGCCAAGAGCTGTGGTACCCGTGGGAAATGGTAATAATGGTCGAGGACATCCACAAGGTGGGCGATGAGGTAATCAGCGAGGCCGTGGAGGTAGAGGAAATGGTAATGCAGGCAGAGGTAATGTTCAACCAGACTGGGAAGTGGTTCGTCAAGAAGATAAGGCTCACTGTTATGCTTTTGCAGGCAAGAATGAGGCAGAGGCGTCTGACGCGGTGATCACAAGTACTATTCTTATCTATGACCGGATGGCTAATGTGTTGTTTGATCTTGGTTCTACTTATTCATATGTATCCGTGAGATTTACCTCAGATTTTGATATGATTTGTGATATTCTTGATGCCCCTATTCGTGTTTCTACCCTAGTTGGAGAGTCAGTCATAGTTACCAATGTCTATCGTGCTTGCCCTATTTTGTTTATGGAATTTCAGACTTGGGCTGATTTAGTGATTTTGGATATGATTGACTTTGACATAATCTTAGGCATGACTTGGTTGTCCCCCTATTATGTTGTGCTTAATTGTAATACTAAGTCTGTAACTCTAGAAATTCCAGGAAAGGAAAAATTAGAGTGGGCAGGGGTGTACAAGCCTAAGCAAGCTAAGATTACATCCTCCATTCGGGCTAGTAAATTAGTAGAGCAAGGTTGTTTGGCTTATTTGGCTCATATTAGGGATGTTGAGATTGAGGCTCCATCCATTGGGTTTATTCCTTGTGGTGTCAGAATTTATAGAAGTGTTTCTTAATGATTTGCCTGGTATGCCTCCAGATAGAGATATATATTTTTGCATTGATTTAGAGCCTGGTATGCGTCCCATTTCTATTCCTCCATATTGCATGGCTCCGGTAGAATTAAGAGAGCTTAAAGCTTAAATCCAAGAAATTCTTGATAAAGGATTTATTCATCCTAGTGCTTCCCCATGGGGTGCTCCAGTTTTGTTTGTTAAGAAAAAATGATGGTAGTATGAGAATCGCTTATAGATTACCGGCAATTGAATAGGGTCACTATTCGAAACAAGTATCCCTTGCCTCGAATATATGATATTTTTGACCAATTGCAAGGTGCATTAGTTTTCTCTAAGATTGATCTAAGATCCGGTTACCATGAATTGAAAATTAGGCCTGAGGATGTGCCCAAGACAGTGTTTAGAACTCGCTATGGGCACTATGAGTTTTTGGTTATGTCTTTTGGTTTGACCAATGAGCATGCAACTTTTATGAGTTTAATGAATGGGGTATTCAAGCCATTTATTGATTCTTTCGTCATAGTCTTTATTGATAATATTTTGGTCTATTCGAAAAGCGAGGAAGAGCATGTCAACCATCTTCGTAGTGTTTTGGGTGTTCTTGGGAAGCAAAAGTTCTATGCTAAATTTTCTAAGTGTAAATTTTGGTTGAAATTGGTTGCATTTTTGGGCATGCAGTTTCAAAAGAAGGGGTCATGGTAGATCCCCAAGAGATTGAGGCGGTTAAGAATTAGGTTCGGCCTAGCTCTGTGACGGAAGGTAGGAGTTTTGTGGGGCTCGCTAGCTATTATCATCGATTTGTGAAGAACTTTTCTTCTATTGCCACTCACTTGACTAATTTGACCAAAAAGGAGATACCATTTGAATGGACTGAAAAATGTGAGGAGAACTTTCAAAAGCTCAAAACTCTTTTGACCACCGCACCTATTCTAGCATTACCGGTTGAAGGTAAATATTTTATTGTTTATTGTGATGCTTCTCGTTCTGGTTTGGTACTATGTTGATGTAGGATAATAATGTTATAGCTTATGTCTCGCGTCAATTGAAGGTGCGTGAGAGGAATTATCAAATACATGATTTGGAGTTATCAGCGGTAGTGTTTGCTCTTAAGATTTGGCAGCATTACCTCTATGGTGTTAAGTGTTTACTGATCATCGTAGTTTGCATCATGTGTTCACTCAAAAGGATCTGAAATTGAGACAACGAAGGTGGATGGAGTTACTTAAGGATTATGATGTGACCATTCAATACCATCCGGGTAAGGCTAATGTGGTGGCAGACGCTTTGAGTCAAAAAGCGGTGAGTATGGGTAGTTTAGCTTGCTTAAGTGTAGCCAATCGACCCTTCGCTAAGGAAATTCAGACCTTAGAGTTTAAGTTCATGCAATTGGGCATCTCAAAAAGAGGTGGGGTGCTATCTAGTATTGAGGTAAGGGCCACATTCATTGAGGATATCAAGGCCAAACAATTTGAGGATGAGAATTCTGAGGAGCTTAGAAAGAAGACTGCGATTGGTAAGGCACAAAAGATAGTGAGGTTGCATAGGGTGCCCCTCTCTATCATCTCAGACCGTGGTACCCAATTCACATCCAAGTTTTGGGGGAAATTACATGATGAATTGGGCACACAACTCACCTTTAGTACAACCTTCCATCCACAGACAGACGGACAGTCAGAGAGGACTATCTAAGTGTTAGAAGACATGTTGAGGGCATATGTGGTTGATTTTGGAGAGCATTGGGATAAATTCATACCTTTGTGTAATAATAGTTATCACTCCAGTATTGATGTGGCGCCATTTGAGGCATTATATGGGAGGGGATGTAGATCACCCATATGATGGTTTGAGGCTGGAGATGTGAAATCATTGGGGGTTGATTTAGTGAATGATGCTCAAAATAAGGTTAGGAGTATTCAAGCTAAGCTTCTAGCAGCCCAGAGTAGACAAAAGAAGTATGCAGATCATAAGGTAAGAGACATGGCGTTTCAAACTGGTGAGAATGTTCTTCTTAAGGTATCACCCATGAAAGGGGTGATGAGATTTGGTAAGAAACGTAAGCTAAGTCCTAGATACATTGATCCATTTGAGATTCTTGAATGTGTAGGGCCAGTAGTGTACAGATTGGCTTTACCTCCTAATTTATCGGGAGTTCATCCGGTATTTCATGTGTTCATGTTGAAGAGAAATCATGGTGACGGGGATTATATCATAAAGTGGTACTCAATTGTGTTAGACAAAGACCTCCAATATGAAGAGGAACCAATTGCAATTATTGATCGTGAAGTGCATAAATTGAGGACCAAGGAGATTAAGTTCGTGAAAGTTCAATGGAAACATCGTCCAATTGAGGAAGCTACTTGGGAAACTGAGAGAGACATGCGAGACAAGTATCCCAAGTTATTCATTGATTTAGGTACTACTTCATTCCTTTCTTAGCCTATTTTCTTAAGTTGTCACTCGGGGACGAGTGATGGGTAAATTGGTTTCTATTGTAACGACATGTTCCCATCGTTATAGAAAAGCCAACGGGGGAAAATTTGGGGCCGGAAAACTTTTTCATAGAATATTGAAATTTCCCAACCTAGTCCAGATTTGGATGAAATTGGAGTCTTTGAGGTGTAGGGAAATTTGGTAACAATCGGTGAAGTAGTTGTGTTTTTTATTACATGAAGGGATAAATAACTGGTTAAGGAATCCATATGACTTTATAGAATTGAATTCAGGAGAGTAGAACTCCCGTAATCAATCTTAGCGTAAAGGGTATTTTTTGAGCGTCGTGGGTTAGAGGTGTGTTGTGAAAAAGGGATTTTGGAATTCTTTAATTAACTCACTGTCTCGCGTAACCCACTTTAGCACTGGGTTTTGCCGCTCTGGCGGCGCCGCTACAACGGGGTGACGGTCGCTGTGGCGGGCTCGGCGTGACTTATGGTCGTTAATAAACCCCTAAACGACCTTATTTGGCTCTTTTTGATTTTTAGAGCTAAGGAACGAACCCTAGGTGACTCCTACTTGTTTTTCACCATTCTCGAGGCTAAAAGTAAGCTTTTCACTCCCCGAATCCATTTTTCAATCCGTAGAACGTAATAGAATGGGTGAATATTGATGGGGGAAAGTTTTGTTATAGATTCTATGGTGGAAACAACCCTAAATTGGATAATTGGGATCATGGGTTTGATCTAGGGTTCATAGAGTTGTTAGTAATTTGGGTAATTAGTGTTTGTTTATTGATTCCCGTATTATATTGATTGTTTGTAGACCAAGAACAAGCGGAACAAATCCAGAAAGGGAATGATCAAATTTCTTAGGGTTTCAAGCTTGTTTCGAGGTAAGTGATGATTGTGATTCTATGATTGTGTGATGTATGCTTTTTTTTGCTTCATTATGATACTTGTATGTATATGAATGTTGCATTATTGATCACATTTGTTGTAAATGAGTTAGAGGAATGTGTGATTGTGATTGTGATTGTGGTGTGTGAATGGGATCGGTTGCCACGTTCCGACATAACTAACTTTGATCGGTTGCCACGTTCCAGCATAAATATGGGATCGGTTGCCACGTTCCGGTATAACATTAGGATCGAGTACCACGTTCTTGTATGCTAACTATTTGGGTTTGGGTTCCATGAGAGGAGCAACAATTTGATATAAAATGTAAAGTTGTTGGTTGTTTGTAAATGTTGATAATATTATATATGTTGATATTTATGCATGTGTTTATAATGTTGTCTTGACTTGCTTATGTTGCACTTAGTGGGATAGCCGCTTGATCCTACCAATACACTGTGGTTGTGTATTGATACTGCACTTGCTCTTATTTTTGTTGAGTACATGGCCTCTTCAAGCGGCTACTGACAGACCTCGCTTAGGAGATCAGTGATTCAAATTCAAAGGTGTGCCAATTCTTCCGGGCTGCCATGGAATTCTCTTTCGTCTATGTCCACTATTTTCGGACTGAGATATTTGTTCTAGTTAGTTGATTAGTTCGTTAGATTGGGGTTGCATCCCTTCTTGTTTATACTTGATTCATTGATTTGGTACATTGACTTTCAGGTTCTAGGTTATTTCTTCCGCATTGTTTAGTTCTTGTTAGACTTTTGTTAGAGTTTATGGGAACTCCCTATTTATTTCCTTAGTATTTAACTTACTTCTGTAACTTAAATGCCTTAGTTTTGGTTTAGTTGCTTGGTTTGAGTTGTAGTAGTGGTTCTCCCATCGGAGGATTAGTGTTGGTGCCAATCACGACGGTCTGGGTCGTGACATTATAATATTTCTCTCTTGAGTTTTTCATAGTTTAAAAAGATACTTGAAGGATTTGGACATTCATTTTAGAGATTTTGGAAGTGGATTTCGTATTTTCTGCAAATTGAAGCATTGTAAAGACTAAATTACTCTTATCCAGTTGATGGCTAAATGATTTGGTAATCGTTTTTACCTTTTTATGATGCTTGGCTAAAACCCCAATTCTTGGGGTGTGATCATGTGATTATGGGTTGAATTGGTTTATGGGTATTGTTAATTACTAGTTTATAAGCTATATCAAAGTGGGTTTAATCATTAATTATGGTTTAATTTATGAATTGTAGTTGCAAATGCAGTTCTAACCTTGTGTTCTTAGCTTGCTCAAGAGAGAGGTTTTAGAAGTAAGATTATTGATTAATGATTTGTAGTATTGGGTTGAGCTGGGTTCAACTGGAGAGAGTGAATCCTAAACCCAATCCTACCCATCTAGCTCGAGAGAGTGGATGAATTAAGGTGTGGACTGTTCTTCTTTGCTATGCTTGTTGATGTTCGAAAGAAATTACCTGATTCGGGATAGTTGTTCGACAGAAAGCTACTCCCTTATAGTATAGACTACTTACTGATTTGTAGTTATTTACTAGTAGTTTCAATTACCTATATATTAAAATTTTCCTATAATCGATCACATCCCGAGAATTTCTCTCCTTATTGTTAGTTCAAATTGTTTGTGACTGCATTGTAATTGATAATTGCAATCCAAAACCCAAATTTGACATTCGTGTCACCCCCATTTAATTTGTGTCATGTATTTTTTGATAATTTCTATTCCTATATCTTGTTAGATCACATTCGTACTTCTTTATTGAATTTGAACATGTACCACTCTCTGTGGGATTCAACCTCAACTCTTTGTTCTATTTTATACTGACTAACGATCGTTTGCACCTAGAATTGGATGAGGTGTGCTCAAAACGTTAATCAAAATGGCATCGCTGCCGGGGAGTGGTGTTGTTTAAAATTCTTTTGGTGAAGTTGAATTGTGATCTTTTTAGTTATAGTTGAATCTACTTACTTTAGTTTTGGTTTTGTGTTGCTTGTGTTAAATTGAGGAAGAGATGAGCGTTAACGGAAGTAATGGTAGCCAATGGGACACCAAGATGATGTTGGAAACCTCAATGACGTAAATGACCCAAACGTCAATGACCCAATTCCATTGGGTGGCGTGGGGGCAATTCGTCTACCTTTAACGAAAGGAAACATTGTTTTTCACATTACTAGCACAATGCTTCAGCTCCTACAACTGAAGGGTTTGTTTGGGGGGCTGGCTTATGAGGATCCCCATGAGCATATTCGAAACATTGTGGACGTCTGTGGTCCATTCTTATTTAAGAGCATATCGCAAGAATTAGTCCGTCTCAGGTTGTTCCCATTTTCTCTGATGGGCGAGGCTAGTAAATGGTTGGCTGAGTTGCCAAGAGATTCCATCACTTTTTGGGATGAGCTTATTACCTTATTTCAAGTGCGATTCTTTCCCCCATCGAAGATGATGACTCTTAGAGATAGCATCCAAGGTTTTAAATGCTTGGAAGGTGAGCCAATACATGAGACATGGCTGAGATTTAAGAAGTTAGTGCTGCAATGCCCAACTCATGAACTTCCAAATAATGTGTTGCTGCAATACTTCTATAGGAGCCTTGACTCGGTGAACAAGGGAGTTGCTGATCAACTTGTTCCCGGTGGTATAATGCAACAACCCTATGAAGTAGCCTCTCAACTCCTTGATTGCATGACCAAGATCAACATGGCATGGTACACTCGTGAAGACCAAGTCTCTCATTTAAATATTAGAATGACAAAAGAACAGATCGAAAAGGATCAAGAGACAGACAAAAACACGGCTAAAATGATGACCCAACTGGATATCTTGGCTAAGAATGTCATGGGTGTTTGTACAAAGAGTGTCAATGCTATGGGAGTTAGTGGAGTAAACCCTGATGAGGCACAATTTGAAGAGATGTACAATGAGAAAGTGAAATTCCTAGCCAATCAAGGAGGAGGTTATCGTGCAAACTACCCAAGGCCGGGTGGAATTCAAGGTTGGAACAGAGATGAAGGCTGGAGAGACCATGACAAAGATTGGTTAGATCACAACGCCACTTGGAAGGAAAGAGAGGGGAAGAAAGATAGGTATGTTCCTCCCCATGAGCGTCAAAATCCCAAGGAATCCGAAGTGGCCGTATAGAATACATGCTCTTACACATTCTTAACAGAGTTGAAGGGTCCGACAAAGTGTTGAAAGAAATGAAAGATGATGTCTCGACTCTCAATCAGACGGTGACCTCTCACTCAGTCTCAATTAAGCAATTGGATACCCAAATTGGCAAAATTTCTTCGCATTTGAATCCAAGACAACAAGGGGGGTTAACTAGGGACACAATGGCAAACCCCAAAAATGAGGCTTGAATGGGTACTTTCATCGTGCCACGACGTTAACTAAGACACTTCTTGGGAGGCAACCTAAGTTTTTAATGTTTTAGTTTTAATTTTGAATAACGGGTGTTGATTGTGCAGGTTGAAAAGTGAAGAATATTGGAAAATATGTAGTTTGGAGAGCTAAAAGTCGAGTCGGCGACTCGCCAAAGAGGTCGGCGAACCCGACTTGGACTGCCGTTGGACCCACCAAGCCTGAAGTGGAAGTCTATATATAAAACTCGGCGGGCCAAATGTTCAATCGGCGACTCACCGAAGAGGTCGGCGAGCCCAATTTTGTCACCATTTGAACCCTCAAATTTACTAGAGCTCCTAGAAAACTCGGTGAGGTAAAGTACCACTGGGCGCATCGCCGAGTGGGTTGGCGAGGACGACTTACTCCGCCGAAAGGGCCACAAACTGAAAGGTTTTAAAAGGCCAAACAGTTTAAAAATTCAAAATCTTTCATATTCTTTCATTTCTAACCCCATGCACTCTCACCCGAACTTGAGATATTCCTTATTTTTGCTATGTTATTCATTTTTTGTGTGTGATCTTGTGCTCGAATTTGGAATACTTTGCCGCCTAGCTTTACAATTTCTCAATTCAACATACACGTTGGTTTTCTGAACCCCATAACTTAGTTTAGTGGTTAAACTCAAATGCAATCGGTAATTTTGTGTTGATATGTGTTGGGTAATTGTTTAAATGGTGTTTTATATTTCAGATTGCCCTTATTGTCTTCAAACTTGTGCCTAAATGCTTAAAAAGATGAATTCCCGTGTTTTGTGCGATTGATTTGGTCCTAAATTGGTGGGTTGCGGTTATTTTGTGTTGGGTCTAGTTGGCTGAAGTCTAAGTAACCCCAAACTATGCCAAATGACGTAATTTGCCCAATGATGGAGCATTTGACGCCATTCTTAAGGGCAAAAGTCATTAAATGGCTAATTTTGGCCAAATCGGGGGAAGTCTGAGTACCCCGAAGGCATGGGTCTGGTATTAATTGCATGGTATGTGTGTTTGAATTCAAATTGAGGGGCAGTGGGCTTGATTTTTGGAAATGGGGTTGAAATTTGGCACGTTGGGCCGTTTGGCGAGCTGCGTCGAGCTCGCTGAGTGGTTTGGCGGTTCGCCAACGTCCCTATTTGATCATCTTTAATTTCATGTTTTGTCTTAAGTGAGTCTGCAACTTTCGGCGGGAAGCTTAAGCTCGCTGAGTTTACTCGGTTACCTGCCGAAAGATTCCTTTAATCGCCCTTTCGGCACCCCTAACCCCTAAAATACACTGTAATATTCGACGGGCAAGTCTAAGCTCGTTGATTGGTGTCGCCGATTCACCGAAGGGCCCTGAGCATCGCCGACTTACCCTAATCCTGTAAATCTTTAGAGTTGGTCCTTTCGACAATCCCGCCCGATCTGGCTCGCCTAAGCGACTCGGCGACTGGTTCGGCAAGTCTTTCTGCAACTTGATTTCTGCAATTTTCTTGAACAATTTCTAACATTTTTTGATGTGTTTTGCAGATATGACTAGTACCATCTTGGATTATAGTGGCATGCCTCCCCGAAAAAGGGCACGGGGCATTGTGATAAATGAGAGAGCAGCTGCTTCAACCATAAAGAGCAGGAAAACACCTCCGAAGGGAGGCAAGAACAAGGGCAATGCGACTGTAGTTGAGACATCGGAGCATAACTCCGGCAACAAGGGAGAATCAGTTGATTCTCAGGTTTCACTCTCTGAGCGGCTCAGAGGATACTCTGTTACTACAAGCCCGACGAGCATAGATTCGTGCCGAAGCTCATCATGATCCATTTAGGATTCCAGAGCCGACCCCTCCTATTGTAGATTCAGTGCCAACTCCAGCACAAACGGTGGTTCCAGCACCACCAGTTCAGAGTCCTTCTCCTCGGTTACTCAACCGGTGAAAAACTGAGGGATTGAGGACCATTTTAGAAGAGAAGCGATTGTCCACGGATATTGTAGTGGACATGTAGCCTAATGTGTGGGACACTCTCCAGTACCACATGTTTGAGATATTCATCAGGGCCCGTGGCCCATACATTCCCATAGTGGTCCGGGAGTTTTATGCTACTTACAGTGACTTGGTGCCCAAGGGAAAGAAGAAGGCATCTGCCTTCAGACCGGTCAAGTCTGTGGTAGTCCGAGGGAGGACTGTGAGATACAACAACGATTATATCAACGTTGAATTTGATAGAGGTTTAGATTTCGACTACCCGAATTTGGCTACCACGACGATGTTGGATGACCTAAAGGTATGGCTAGCTCCCCTTATTTATGAGGCCACTCCAAATAGATTGAGGTCGGAGCCTCTATTGAGAAGAAAGACTTGAACATAGCAGCTCGATACTGGTTTGGGTTCATCAACATGTCTATCATCCTGTCACGGAATGAGTCTATTCTCTGCCACCCAAAGGTGGCCTGTCTCGAATCGATCATGGCCAAGAATAGAATCAACTTAGGGCTAATTATTGAGCAAGAAATGGCCATGAGGTGCAAACAACGCCATACATTCCTTCCATTTCCAATACTCATTACAGAGTTATGTCGTTAGGCTGGAGTTCCTCGTGATGAGAAGAGGGATGTTGAGGTTACACCCACATCCTCCACCAACATCCGGCGCATAGAGGCCAAGTACACACGGGACGAGGTGGATAGGATGAGAGAAACTCAGATGGATACATCCCGGAGGTTGATATTGATTCTTTACCTGCACAGGCAGCCTTGCCTACTCCGGCCTCTGGGACTTCAGGTACATCTACTTCCCAGGCCCCGAGTTCTTCTTCTGCTTCCCAGCCTCCCAAAACTTCTACTGGTACCACTGCCTTGAGGACTCCGATCACTCAGGCCATGCTCCTCAAGATGGGGTACCTAGCCTATTCTGTCGATGTGCGGGCTTCCCGGCTAGAGACCGAGGTACCCTGGATGATTGAGAGAGATATTACTGTTGTGTTGATTCCTCTCAGGACTTCCATTGATGCCCTCTCAGTGGGAGTTGAGGTTTGTTAGAGAGGGCAGGGTGTTTCCACTAAGGTTACGACTTTGAAATCCAATATTTCTGAGCTGAGAAAAGATGTGTAGCAGCTGAAGTCCATAGACTTCACTTCGCTATTTGGGACGGTGGAGATCCCCGATGATCCGAGTGTTGAGATTCCAGATGGTGCTGAGGTACCTCCAGCTACCACCGGAGATGATATTATGGAGGATGTAGCTGCTGCTGAGTCAGAGACTGAGATGGATGAGGAGTAACTCGATGTTCAGGAGGTGACCATTTATGAGGACCTGCCTAATTTAGAGGAGGTTATAGTACAATTAGTCATTTAGAACTCCTTGAGGGACACCACTATGGCAGGCGCTAGTGCAACTACAATTGATGAGATACCGAGCATTGATGCCCATCCTTAGAGTGTTACCCCGGGCAGTGGTGTCCCGACAAATGGAGTGACTGAGTAGACAAGATCATTTTTACCTCCCTATATGTTATTTTTATTGATTATCTTTATTTTAGTTTCATTTGAGGAAAACTGCTTTACTTTTTTGCGTAGGGTAAGGTATTTCCATTCCTACCTCTTGGGATTTTATTTTATTTGTGAATTGTTTGTGAATATTGGGTTTGGTGATCTATATATGTGTTTTGATCTTGATTCTTGTGGATGTTTTAGCTTGTGGTCCCTTGTTTTGAATGTAAATGGTTTTGAACCTCTTATAAAGTTTGTGCCACCTCTATTATGTGTGATTGTGGCTATTCTTGTGCAAATTTGAGTATCGGTTACGATCAATACCGAAGACTTGAATAGTGCTCTTACTTGAACGACATGAATGTGTGGCTACGATGAGGCCAATAAAATTGCATAGTCAATGTGTGAACTTTTAGCATCTCGTTGTGACTAGCCGATTATCGAATGAGTCTCTTGTGATGAACATTGCACACTAGCTAGAAAGTGTGGAGTCTTGTTTGATATTGGTGTCAATGCCTTGTGTGATGAGCTTACTTTGAACATTGTGTGTGATGACATCTAGAATTTACCCCGTTGGTCTAGTTGACTAAGTGATGCAAGCACTTGACATGATCTTAGGCAACAATTTTGAAGAGTGAAACAATTTGACAATATACCTCTTCTGTGGCCAACCGTGTGAGATGTGTGAACCTTGCTTGCGCCCTCTTGAACCTTATCCTTTTCTTGGAAGAAACTTGAACAATTGTGACCTCTCTTTATCCATTCACCCATAACTTTCATGAAGTGTGGTTTGTTTGAATAGCCATCTTAGTCCAAAAGCCTAAGTTGGGGGTGTGGTGAAAAAAGAAAGAAAGTCAAGAAGTATGAAAAATCCCCCTTTGAGTAATGATTTTGAAAAAGATGGAACCCCTCCATGAAAAAAAAAGAAACAAAAAGAAGAAATCAAAGAAAAAGAATGAAAAAAAAAGTTGCAAAATAAAGTAATGGAAGTTGCAAAAGAAATGGGGTATCTGGTAATTCATTTGAAGTTGAATAATGGGGTGGAATATAATCATGATCAAAATGTTAAAGAAAAGGAAGAAAGTGTTGTTCAGACCACACTTCATGAAGGTAGAAGCCACTTAAGCCTAAATGACCATACCTAAACACTGAGCCCCATTACAAACCTGGAAAAGACCTTTGTGATCTTGAGTGAGCTGAAACCAATGTTGATTGGAAAATAAGGGTAAACCTATAGGTGACGTCATGCACGTGTTCATCTTTGTGAGTGTGAGAGTCGTATATGATTCCAAAACTATAAATTGCTGAAAAACTTTGTGTGAATAGAGAATCAAATTTGTTGTGAGGGTATTTGAGTACCTTCATTGAGCTTAAACTTACATTTGAAGCAAGTATTGTGAACTTGAGCATCTTTGATAATGGTGAGTCACAATTTGAATCTTTGAGTGCAAAATTGACCATTGTATGAGTAAGTGGAACCTTGTTGTGTGCATTCATGTTAAGTCTTATGCAACACTATTTGAGACATCCTTTTTGAACTGTTGATCTTGAGTTTTACTTGAGGGAAAGAAAAAGTTTAAGTTGGGGTGTTGATGAGTCTGAGATTTGGACTCATTTGAGAATTTGTTTATATAGATTTAGTGTCCTCAAATGCTTAATTTGTGTTATAAACTGATGCTAAAGCACGAGACTGAGGATCGCCAAGAGCACTTTGTGTGTCACCGAAGTGGCTACTTTGACCGCCTAAAGTCCCAGCGTGCCATCCCTCAGGGAAGAAACCAAGTCAGCGATAGAAAAGGGGCAGTCGGTGAACCGCCGAGGAGTTTCACGATGCAAAGAAAGATCGCCTAATGTTACATGACTTGAGGATGCTGAATGCCAAGGAAAAAAGGCGATAGAAGAGAGCATTGGGCGGTTCGCCGAGTGGTTCGGCGAACTCGACTTACTTCGCCCAATGGCCCTTCATGACTTAGTTTTGGCACCTATAAATTAGATTTTGAATAGTTAATTTAATATGCTGACTTATGCTGGGTTAGTTTAGAATATTTCTCTCTTGAGTTTTTCATAGTTTTAAAAGATACTTGAAGGATTTTGGAGATTCAATTTGGAGATTTTGGAAGTGGGTTTTGAATTTTCTGCAAATTGAAGCATTGTAAAGACTAAATTACTCTTACCAGTTGATGGCTAATTGATTTGGTAACCATTTTTACCTTTTTATGATGCTTGGCTAAAACCCTAATTCTTGGGGTGTGATCATGTGATTATGGGTTGAATTAGTTTATGGGTATTGTTAATTACTAGTTTATATGATATATCGAAGTGGGTTTAATAATTAATTGTGGTTTAATTTATGAATTGTAATTGCAAAAGCAGTTCTAACCTTGTGTTCTTAACTTGCTCAAGAGAGAGGTTTTAGAACTAAGATTATTGATTAATGATTTATAGGTATTGGGTTGAGCTGGGTTCAACTCGAGAGAGTGAATCCTGAACCCAATCCTACCCATCTAGCTCGAGAGAGTGGATGAATTAAGGTGTGGATTGTTCTTTATTGCTATGCTTGTTGATATTTGAAAAAAATCACCTGATTCGGGATAGTTGTTCGAGAGAAAGCTATATCCCTTATACTCTAACCTACTCGCTGATTTTTAGTTGTTTACTAGTAGTTTCAATTACCCATATATCGTAATTTGCCTATAATCGATCACATCCCAAGAATTTCTCTCCTTATCGTTAGTTCAAATTGTGTGTGACTGCGTTGTAGTTGATAATTGCAATCCAAAACCCCCATTTGACATTCATGTCACCTCCTTTTAATTTGTGTCATGTCTTTTTCGATAATTTATATTCCTATATATAGTTAGATCACATTCGTACTTCTTGATTGAATTTGAACACGTACCACTCTCTGCGGGATTCGACCTCAAATATTTGTTGGGTTTTATACTGACTAACGATCGTTTGCATCTAGAATTGGATGAGGTGTGCTTGAAATGTTAATCAATGATCTCAGTCCTTTTTCGAGGGGACACACTTTCAACCAAGTAATTTTCTTTTTTTAAGAGTAATTTTTTAATTATTTTTTTGGAGAGAAGAGGAAAAAAACCATTTTGACTTGTTTGATACTAGTAATTTTGGCCCAATTTGAGTAGTACTTTTCTTTGAGTGCTTGAGACTAAAATTTAAAATAGACTTTTTGACACCTAGGCTCATAGTTGTGACTCTATGTATAACATTTTCTTATTTATAGGTTGTAATGATCATGTCCATCTTAGAAGTAGAACTGATCCATCTTGATTGAGACTACTGCCATTTGTGGTGAGGTTGTTTGCATATATTTGATGTTTTGCATCTTAGTCTAGAACTTGTCCTGCATGTTATTGAAGTGAAAAAACCAGTATTCCTTTTATTTAGAAGATGATAATAGGCTTTCTTTGATTGTATTATAAACTTTAGCCTTTTCAGATATTATATCACTTTTAACCCTTTTGAGCTTGTAGCCTTTCGTTTGATAGCCTTATATTCACATTCATCCATTTTGTTTGAATTCCTAATTTTTGCACCTTGCTTCCTTGAGCACTGTAGCATAAATTGTGATAAAATTATTAAAATTGAAGAAAATGAATGGTTAAAAATACGGTGACCAGTGATAGTTACTAGTGATGACAAGACCCTCTAAGAACGAGTGTGACATGTAAAAACAATTTCTTGAAAAAAATGATTGAAGCATTCTTGATATAAAGCAAATTACGTGTAAAAAAATTTGAAGAAAGAGCTAGAAAAAATAGTGATGAAAATAATGGGTGATGAAAAATAAAAAAATAAAATAAAATGCAAATTGCTTAGGGAAGTTGTAAGTCACTATTATATGATTGCTACCTATCCCCTAGGGACAGAAGTGTAAGTGCTAGGGATACATGTAGGCTCATTGACCTTAGTAGGAAGAATTGCCTCCGTCGGCAACATATCCACATCAACAACTGGGGAAGCATCCACCGGTGTAGCTCTCCTCCTCTCAGCCTCATCCCTCGTGTACTCGACCTTTATCCTCCGGATGTCAGTAGAGGAAGTGAGAGTCACTTCCACATCCGTCTTTTCAATCAGCGGTACCCGGGAACGCCTACACAACTCTGTAATCAGGACTGGAAATGAGAGATAGGTCTGACTCTGTTTGGCCCTCGTGGCCATCTTCAGCTCGATAATCAGACTAAGATTAAGTCTCTCCCGATCCATTATACAACCCAATATCTGGCAGCCATATTTAGGTCTTTCTTCTCTATAGGGACATCAGCCTCAATCCACCGCGGTGTGGTGTCGCAAATCAAAAGTTCAAACCAACCCGTTAAGTCACCGAGGGTCTTCTTTTGTATCCTATCCACCAAGAAGTGGATGATGTTCATTGTGCACCCTAGCACCTAATCTATGTCAGTGATGTTGCATTTCACCTTTTGGCCCCACACCACTACATGGTCAACCGGCTTGAACAAGTTGGCCTTCTTCTTCCCTTTCGGTATGAGCTTTCCATATTCCCCGTAGAACTCCTGGACTAAAGTAGGAATAAAGGACCTCAGGGCTTTGTGAAGATTTCAAACTTGTGGAACTTGATCGTGTTCCACACCTCCGGGTACCCGTCTACTACACCGTCAGTAGACAGTGGCTTCTCCTCTAGAGTTGTCCTCAAACCCTCGGCCTTCAGTTTATTCAATGACCGGGATGGGGGTGACTGAACTAGTGGCACCGGAGTACCTGCTCAACAGTCAGAGTAGGAGTAGGTGGGACTAGAATACTGGCTGGATCATGTAGAGCTTTGGAGTATAGCTCCACTCTCTTAGTTTGGAGAGTCTTACCATCCTCCGGTTCATATATGGAGGTCGGCAAACTATTATCCAAGTTTCCCTCATTTTAAGAAGTAGTGAGGTGGGTGGCATAGATGCCCTCACTATCATAACTCTCCTCCACTGCCGTTGGCACCACTTGCCTTTTCCCTTTCCTTTTCCCCCAATCAGAGAAGTTTAGCTTGCGTATTTCGGGAAGGTTCAGCCCCCTCATTTAAATGCCCCTAGCCCGCTTTCTAGGTGGTTGGTTCCTTCCAGGTACCTTGGGTCTAGCCATTCCTGCAAAACAACATCAAATATGTTAGACTTAGTTAAAAAAATATCGCAGTTGCAAATTGTGCAGGAAAGCTCGCCGAGTTGTTCGGCGAGTCACCGAACATATTTGGCGAGCCTAATAGGGCTCACCGAATGTTCCAGACTAAAAAGTTTCATAACTCAACACATGTCGGTGATGTCCAGGGCCCTTCGGCAAATCGCCAACACCATTCGGCGAACTAAAAGTAGATCGCTGATTGTTACATAATATTTTTCAAAATTAAGGGCTCAGAAAGGCGATCTAAGGGACATTTGGTGAGTCACCGAGTGAACTCGGCGAGCGTAGGCGTATCACTGAATGTTACAAAAACATTTCACCCATTTTTGAAGGATTAAAACGCAATCTAGGGGACTTTAGGTGAACCACCGAACAATTCAACGAGCTTGACCCAGCTTGCTGAAAGGTCCATCGTACCAGATTTTGACCCTGACCTCCAATTTATACCCTACAGACCATGAGAACAAAATTAAGCACCTATTCTATGCAATTAAATTTAAACCCATACTACCCAAGACCTTGGGGTACTCGAACTACCCGCGTCGAATATTTTAAGCATGCAAACATACATGATTTCACAAATATAGACAACCAAACACAATTCGGGATCTCATAAGCAAACATTACCAACCAACCTTCCAAACAAGCACTAATTTTACACAAACAACACAATAGGACAACGATCATGCATTCAAGGCTACAAAAATTTAATGGCGGGGTTCGGATAAACTAATCTCAAGAGTATATAATTGATGCTAGCCTAGAAAATCACAAGCGAATCGCACACAATCTTTCCCCAATAATTGATCCACCGCAAAACACTAAGAATATAACTCTAAAATATAATTGTAAAATTGCAAAAGTTGGATAATTTTAAATGAAGGGAGTTTTTTGAATTTAAAAATGGTTTTATGCTTTTTGACCCTTCAGTTCGCGCGCCAATCAACTACTCCCACTTATGTTGCCAACCATTCGGCGATGCGCTGAATGGCTCTTTGTCGGCCGAATTTTATAGAACCTCTATCTAACTAGTTGGTCCAAACGACGATCCAGGTCGGGCTCGCTGACCTATTTGGCAAGTCGCCGACTTGTAACTGGGCTCACCTAATTGCTCGTTTTTCCAAAATTTCAAATTTGTAACCTGCATATTCAACACCCGTTATTCAAACAACAATATCAAAAACTTAAAAGCTTGGGTTGCCTCCCAAAAAGTGTCTTATTTAACGTCATGGAAAGAAGGGGATACTCATTAACGAATCATTCTTTTGGTTAACCAAGGTATCATTTGGTAGCCCCCATTTTTGCCTCGGGTTTAAATAGGACGAGATTTGGACCATCTGCGTCTCTAGCTGCTTAATGGACACCGAGTGAGAAGTAATCGTCTAATTCAGAGATGAGATGTCATCTTTTATTTCCTTGAACACTTTGTCTGACCCTTCCACTTTGTTGAGAATACGTGCTAGCATATCACCCATGACATGTTTTGACAAAAAATCCATTTGGGTCATCATTTTGGCCATGTTTTGATCCCGTTCTTGGTCCTTTTCAATTTGTTCTTTTGTCATCCTGAAATTCAAAGGAGACACTTGATCTTCCCTAGTGTACCAAGCACGTTTGATCTTTGTCATTCCATCAATGAGAGTAGATGCGATTTCAAAAGGTTGTTGCATTGTTCCTCCTTGGACAAGTTGATCAGCCACACTTTTGTTGACTGAATCTAACTCCGGTAGAAATGTTGTAACAAAACATTTCAGGAGTCCATGAGTTGGACATTGAAGTAGCAACTTTTGGAACTGTAACCATGTCTCGTGAATTGGCTCACCATCCAATCTTTTGAAGCCTTGAATATTATCTCTCAATGCCATCATCCTCGAGGGAGGGAAAAACTTATGTAGAACGCTTCAGTGAGCTCTTCCTAAGAAGCGATTAAGTCCCTAGGTAGGTCGGCTAACCACTTAATAGCTTCTCCCATCAGATGAAAAAGGAACAATCAGAGTCAGACTGACTCTTGGGAGTTGTTCTTGAAAGAGAAGGGACCACAAACGTCCATAAAATTCTGGATGTGGTCATGGGTATCTTTATGAGCTAGACCTTCAAACAAACCTTTCATTTGCAATAGCTGTAACATTGTTCTAGTCACGTGGAAAAACACATTTCCTACTACATGAGGCAACCAAATAACACCCACACCACCCAACTAAGCTTCATTCACATCTTTCAAGTTGCCGATGTCGTCATTGTGTCCAAGCTGGCTAGCGTTGCTACCGTTGGCACTCATCTCGTCACCTGCTCAAAGGCAACAAACAACAAACAAAGGTAAATTGGTTCAACGACAACACAATAGGATCACAACAAAACTTCACTAAAAGAATTCTAAACACCACTCCCTGGTAGCGACGCCAGTTTTTATAACACTAAACTACACTTCATTCAATTCTAAGTGTATGCGGTATCAATCAATTATAAACCCAATAAAGAGTTGGGTTCGATCCCATAGGGAGTGATACGGAATATAATTCAATAACGAAGTAAATGAATTGTTCTAGTCATTTGTATAAGTAAAAATTATCGAAACAAGTTAAAAGTAAATTTCAGGGATTTACAATAAATGTCGGATGAGGGGTTTAGAGTGACGATAAATAACTACAAAAATAGGGTAGCAATCAAGTAGAGAGGGATTCTCGGGGATGTGATCGAGTAAATGCTAATTTCACTATATGGGTGATTATAATTTACTAAAAGACATTGAATCTTAGTGGGTAGGCTAGGCTAGGATTTTAATATGATAGCCATCTCTCGATCAACTAACACGATTCTCGCGAGTTCTCTCGAACCTCGACAAGCTTAACAATATGAGCAGCCCAAAACCTCAATTAATCTACTCGCTCGAGCTAGATTGGTTGGATTGAATTCATATTCACTCTCTTGAGCTGAATTAATGATAACCCAATCACTACAATCATCAATCAATAGCTTTAATTTGAAAACCTCTTTCTCAAGCAAGCCTAGAATACTAAGTTAGAATTGCATTTGTAACTACAATTCAGGATTAAACCACTACTATCAATCAAATCCACTTCAAATCAACATTGAAATCAAGAAATACTAACACTCATAAGCGAATTAGAACATTTAATCACATAATCACACCCCCAAGAATGGGGGTTTTAGCCACACATTATGAAAAACAAGAAAATATTACCAATTATACTCTCTATCAGCTAGGTAACAAAATTCAAGTCTTCACATTGCTTGGAATCCACTTAAAATCAAAACATAATTCAAAATTCTACTCAAAAACCACTAAGAACAATGTTTGGGTCAGAAAACTCGTAGTTAGAATGTGTCTGCACTTTTCTGGAACTAAGAGCTCTTTCAAAACTCTTTTAAAAATCACATTTATACTCTTCCAGATTTTCAGCCTTTAGACCAATCAGCAGAATTAGTCGAGCATCGCGAACCAAGTCAGTGATGCGCCAAGTGTCTCTATTCATCGCCTTCCTGACTTGCCTCTTCACCATTCAACTTCTAGAACTTTAGGCGGTTAGGGTCCTTGTCGCCGATCCATTCGGCGGTTCGCTGAACTTCCATTTCCAATGCCAAGTTGGCTTTTCCCCAGGGCTGGCATGCTGTAACTTTTGGAGAGCTGAAGTACCACTCGGCGGTTCGCGGAGTGGTCTTGGCGATCATCAGACTTGCCCTTCTTCAACTTCTTTAACTTTTTCGCTCCTTTTTGCCCGAAAGTGTCCTTGCCCTCTTTTGCCTTTGTTGCTACACATCAACACTTTAACATCAGTTTATAGCATAAATTAGGAATTGAGGACAATAAAACTATGAAATTAAGGCCCCAAATGAGTCGAAATCCCCGACTAATAAAAAGCCTAGCTCTTCTCCTCTTGAACTCTTCTCTTATTTTTGTAAGTATTTAGGAAACGTGAAAAAGTTGACTAAATCTGATTAGACTCTTATTTGGGGTGAAAAAAATGTTCTAGGCCTAGTGAGAAAAGGAAAAGACCAAAATACCCTTTTCTAAAACAAATGAAATGCCTTAAATAGAGAGGCTGCACTCAAACGGGCATAACTTTTTACTTCGAACTTGAAATTAGGCAAACTTGGCGGTGTTGGAAAGGACTCAAAGATCTTCACTGTGATAGGTCATGGGCCACCTAGTTCTGTATGTGTTGAGAGATATAATTGTTTGAAGTTGACCTAAATAGAATGTTAGGTCAAAACTTACTCTGTATGGAAGCTTTTATCTCAACTTTGTTCTAGGAGATTCTAATGACCTTAATTGATATCCAAAATCATTGTCACGCTAATGAATTGACCTTAGAAACTAAGAACAATTACGAATCACTCAGTATGATCTTATTCACCAGTGAATAAAGGTTCGGGCCTTAGCTTACAAATTTTCAGGATGTTACAATATCTCCCCCTTGGGATCATTCGTCCCTGAATGTTGGTTAAACTGAGAATGGAAAGGATTTACTCTTAATATCTTTCTGACTTCTAAACCTTCCTACTATCATAGGTGCAACTGATTCATACAAAGAGTTTTGGAATTGTCTATATAACCTAAGTCAAGAGCGATATTGTTTTTAAACAAAGTCACGCTCTATCTGAAGTTATGTTACATGAATCAAAGGAATCTAGGCATGAAGTAAGAATAATACTATTATGCCTTAATCAATACAATTGTTAGCTTTCAAACCTAGCAACACCCCTAAACCGTGCCTGCTTTATGAATATCACACCTCATTAGCTACAATTCATAACTCTTACAAGGATTTATGACTACTCTTACCAAGGTCTAAGTTAAACTGTCTGTTCTTACTGTGTTCAAGCCTAATCTCTAAATCACAAGATGCTAAACATGAGATGTTTATACTTATCTAAACCACAATATTCAGGTTCTATACCTCTATTGAGAATCTCATCCCAAGAATACTTCTCCTTATAGCTGCGTTCAACTAACCTTGAGCCCATATGAAGAAACACTGAATGCATTATGGATTTGTCCACATGTTAACAACACAACATTCAAGCCTAGAACTATAACCATTCCATGGACTCCTACTAACCGATCCTTCTAAGAATTTTTCATTCTCTAATCATCTCTACCGGGAACCGACTAATTTCTCTCATTTAACTATTACTAATAGTAAAACACCATCATATTCCTCCTTCATATTAAGACTTTAGATGGAATAAGAAGACTACCACTACCACAATAAGAAATAGAAACCTTCTCCTTCTATCATTACTCAACATCTATCGATAACATCGCTATCAAAACTGAAAAGGATCATTGAAAGAGCTTTAGAGAGAAAGATCATAAGCACAATTCATTCGACAATTTTGAGATAAAATAATATGCATGACATAACATTATGTTTCTAGCCATTAGGATCAAATCATGAATTTGTGAGACTAAGCGTAATATGAGACATGAGTTCTTATATGAATAAGTTTATATCATGAGGTTGCTATCCATAACTTTATGGAGTAAGATTGAGATCAATGGGCTAAATTCTTTGTCCCTCATTGTGAGAACTGAGTATAGATGTGAACCTCTCTGGAGTGTATGAGCATAGGTCATTTACACCATTCTGATATAAGAGATATCAACATAATGTTGTGACGACTAACTTGAGGGATAAGCTAGAGTATGAATGGATCGATATATCACTAAAACTCTTTCTGAACACATCGCTATCTGATTCTCCACACTTGACTCGGTTTCTCATCTCCCTCTTAGGTTTAAAGTTGATACTTTAAAGCTATGGATCTATTCCATCATCTCTAAAGTTTTCTACATTTGCTTTACTCTAATACTAGATAAAGGCTTATCTCATCTCTACTGAACCCTCTATGTGCAGGTATTAGGATTCCTTCTAAGACTTCTTTCTAAGATGTTTCTATTAAGCTCTTCTCATTGGCTTATAAGGCCGCTTCATCTAACTCTTAAGGGAAAAATCATGCTTACATCAGCCTATTCCACATTGACAACTCAAATATATTATCTAGGTACACATGAAAAAATATTAAATTAATTGGAACCTCGTCTGATTACATATAATCTTGGGTACACCTCTTAATGTTCTTGTTACTCTATTGACTTATCCACACTTCACTACTCTTATCTAAAAGTTAGAATCTCATACTTGTACCACTCACATTCATTGTAACTAACCTCTTAATTCCTTACCTGTCAAACCTACCAGATTAGATCTCAAAGTAGCATCATCACCCTCATGTTCCCATCCTTTTGATCACGACACTCAACTCAAATTAAAACTTAGTGTCTATTAATAAACACAAATATAAATATAATTGCTTGCTTACTATACTAACTTACAACTACTAGATAAATTAAGAAACACTCGCCCACTAAGACCTCATGACAAGTAGTTAATCTTTATCTCTCAGTCTATATACTTATATATTACTGTCACATTCCATTTCACAACTTAACTACTATTTACCCATTCACTATACATCATTGTCTAATTAGTTCTATAACCCTCTAAATATCATGACTCTCCCTAAATTATCATAGGCCTAGCTTAGATCTATCACCTCATGAATTCTCTACTCTTTTATTCAACCAATATACTTGACCTTCACTAACACAATGTTACAGTAACATAAAATCTCTTCTGGTTAAAGTATACTCTAATTCATCCATACTAGTAACTCTTACTCTACCTTCTATCATGAAATCTACACAAACTCATCACTTCTCAGTCTACCCATAAGGGAAAACTCCACATTAATAACTTGATGATGCATGACCGTAACAACATAATTTACCTCATCACCATCTCCCTTCATAGATACTATACCTCTGCATTCTTCTAACGCTGGACACTTTTTTCTACTTCTGCTTATAACATCATCAATCATACTATCTTTTTGGGTGACAATACTACCCAAGATATAAAACACACTTTCTCATAAGGGTCTCAACTGAAACAAGGTTTATAGAAGAGAGTACATCTCGCTTTTAGCTTGAACGCACGATTCAAATGAATAAGAATGCATTCTTTCGAATGAAACACTTAAGATCATTCACGAGCTTCTCTAAAGCCCCTCTGCATCCTCATGACTTTCTAAATTTTTTTACTGAGTGTAACTCATCGAAAAGGATTTGGACTTTGATATTTTAATCACCTTGAGTATGAAGGGTAGTCGAATGGATTTTGAGAAATGCACGAGTATGAATAAATTCCTTATGACATAAGTATAGTAAATGATTTAGAGTATGAAAGAAGCGGAACTTTACTTAAATGTATGTAGTCCGTCATTTATAGAAGTGGGCCTCTCACAATCATAAATAAGATTCTACTAACACGGCTTCATAGACACCCTAAGACACTTCAACTTTGTGCTTTGATACCAAGTTTGCCACGCCTTGAGTTACACCCTAGACGTGGCCAACACTCAAGAACCATTTCACATCTTAAATCAAATTGTTGGCCTGGCTTACTATGACTCACATGACTATACATAATACACAGAAGCTTAAGTAGATGAGCTTATAGAAAAGTCTTAAATCACTATCTTGAAATACTTAACATAAGACATAAGTTAAACAAACATTGTGAGAAAAAAATGGAAAATATCTAATCCTTTCTGTCTAGGAAGCCTCTAATAGTTCAAGATAGATGTCGGGACAAGACCCGTGACACCTCAAATACTACTAACATGTAAATGAAAATGGAGTCTCCCGAAAGCAAGGAAACTTTACCAAATGCAGTCTACGAGTGTAAGGTGATATCAACAAAATGCTTGTTGATGATCCTGAACACTTGTATCTACATCATAAAAGATGAAGGTCGAATGACGTCAGTACATTAAATGTACGAGTATGTAATATAGTTGAGTAAAATAAAAACTGAACTAAATGACTGAAAACAACTCAACTCAATCAATATATAAACATGAAGTGTAAACCATTTAAACTTTACCATAAGATATGCAATAAAAATGATATGAAAAATAATATACTTTAGTTGTAGGGAGTTTCTCTAACCAACAACCATTACCATGAGTCTAGCAATAATACAACGTTTCGCCCAAGTTGAAAGGGTCATCATATACTTTATCAGGGTATATGATGATATGTTATTGTAACTATGGATCCATCTAATAGGGCTTCTCAAAGGCAATGATGAGTCGGTTAACGAATAAATGTTATCCTATCCTACACTGGCTACATATTTTTATGGGACTTTTAAGTTATAGTAAGATTCTAACCCAATTGGGTGCTCGATACTTCTCCCAAAAAATAAACAATATCAATAATGCTCAATTCACCCTTTGCAAAAATGGGGCTATTACTTTAATGAAGTAATTTTTCAAAAACATAACTCATACTTACATTTGAACGTATTCTTATGGACTTATCTTTCAAGCCCAAGATCAATATGCATAGACACTAAAAACTCTTATATTTTTCTGAAAATATATCCTTTAAAGTTTTCATGTAAACTTACTTAAGTTTGAATGCACACTTAGACATGTGATTAGGAAATGTAGGGACTTTCAAAGGTGAATAGAACTTATAGGAGCTAGTATAGAGAAGGGAAAAGTGAGCAGAACTTAAAGGAACATGTGTAACATGAAACAAAGAAAAGAATCAGCCTAGAAAACCTTGGCGCACTGCTGGCGCATCACCCTAGGGATTGAACTTTAGAAGTCAGTCCTTGTTGCACTTCTAGCGCATCACGCAAGGGCCTGAATTACTGAAGTACAGTCTAAGCGCTATAGGTGTCGCACCGCCCCAGCCCTCTACCTAGAAAACTGATGAATTTTTTTTCTCAATTTAGGGTCCTAACTCATTTAGAATAGGGTAAATTCTCCTAAAGTCATCTATATTCTCAAACCCAGCACTAATACAAGAGAAATTCAACACAATCCCTTAAGGAAACACAAATTTTACCAAAGATCAACAACACGAATGGATTCACAACTTTCATTGTTCAAGAATTGAACAAAATTAAGAACTACTTAAGAACTCTTTGAATACAATGATTTTATGGATAAATTAGATGTATGGCGTGAGTACGGACAATTCCATTACTATGAGAAGCCTTACATACCTGGAAAGACCAATGTCCTTGGCGAAAATGGATGGAATCTTGACGAACGCTCAAAACCTAGCTCTTCTCCTCTTGAACTCTTCTCTTATTTTTCTAAGTGTTTAGGAATCGTGAAAAAGTGGTCTAAATCTGATTTAGCCCTTATTTGGGGTGAAAAAACGTTTTAGGCCTAGTGGGAAAAGGAAAAGACCAAAATACATTTTTTCTAAAACGGATAAAATACATTAAATAGAGAGGCTTTACTCAAATGGGCACACCTTTTTACTTTAAGCTTGAAATTAAGCAAACTTCACAGCGTTGGAAAGAGGACTGAATCTTTTTCAATTTGATAGGTAATGGGCCACCTAATTCTGTATGTGCTGATACATATGATCGTTTGAAGTTGACTTAAATAGAATCTTAGGTAAAAACTTATTCGGTAGGGAAGCTTTCATCTCAACTTTGTACTAGGAGATTCTAATTACCTTAATTGATATCCAAAATTATTCCCACACTAATGAATTGACCTTAGAATCTAAGGACAATTAAGAATTAGTATGTACGATCTTATTCACCAGTGAAGAATTGTTCAGGTCTTAGCTTAGAAATTTTAAGGGTGTTATAGATACGTACAAGTGTTGCTACATTTTAGACAAGGTTTCAAGGGGAGAAAAGAGCTAAGTTCAAGGTATGTAAGGCTTCTCACAGTGTTGGACTTGTTCTTCCTCACGCCATACTTCTAATTCATCCATAAATTCATCCATAAATTCATCCATGAAATTGTTATATTAAGAAATTCTTGAGTAGTTCTTGATTTAGTTTCATTCTTTAGAAATGGAGATTTTGAGTTTCTTGGGTTGAGGATCTTGAGTATGAGTTGTGATTTCATGAAAGGGATTATATGAAATTCTTCATGTATTCGTGTTAGGTTTGAGAATTAAGAAAAAAATCACAATTCTAAATGAGTTTGAAGCTTTAATTTTACCATAAAATTTTGTTGGATTCACTGGGGAGGTGCTAACGCGCCACGCCAGCAGTGCACCCAAAACCAGCCCTAGTACATTGGGGACTGGGGTGGCTTGCTAGTAGAGCCCCCGAACCCAGCTCCAGTACTTTGGGTCTGGCACCCAGCGCCCATAATACACCCAAAGTTTGTTGGGCCAGTTTTTCCTTGTTTCGTACGACGTGTGGTTCTTTAAGTTATGGCTATGTTTTACCTTTCTTTATTAAATCCTAAAGTCTCCATTAATCCTTGAGATATCCTACATGTCCTAATCACATGTCTTAACTTACATTCCAAACTAAAGTTAGTTTAAGAGTAAAGTTCAAGAGGTCTTTTTGAGTCATTTTGAGGACTCTTTTCTCATTACAATGGTTTTGAATTAAGTCTTGAGAAGGTAAATATGAAAATGACAAGAGTTGTATTCCTGATTGAAAAAGAGTATAAGGGAACTAAGTTTCTCAAACGTAACATTTTTACATCTAAAAAGAGAGAAACATTGTTTTCTAAATGATTTTATGATTTCAGAGGTATTTCAGAGTATTACCTCTTTTAAGAGGATCTTTTGAACAATTACCTCAAATTGAGAAAGAGTTATGTTATACATTTGAGCATGAGTTATATATTATTGGGAGTAGTATTGAGCACCGATATGAGGATTAGTTTAGAAAACTCACATTCCTCATAAATCATCTAACAAACATGGGTAAATGATCGTACTTTTTAGACGACTCCTTATTGCTTTTAAGCATAGCTTAGTGGATCCACTTAGTTGAGGTGTTCTATACCCTGGCAAGGTATATGACAGTTTTGCCAACGTGGGCGAGACATTGTATCATCACGTAGCTCATAGTGATGGTTGTCGGTTAGAGAATATATCAAATAAGAGTAAAGAGTATCTTATTGCATTTTTATACATCATTGAGTTTATATCTCCTATTTTATAATGTTTTAAATATTACATCTATCATTGTTTCTTTTGTATTGGAGTTGAGTTGAGGTGAGTATGTCTTCCAGCCTTATCATTTAAGTTGTCTATGCTTGCAGCTTCCCTCTTACATGCTCGTACATTTAATGTACTGACGTCATTCAACCTGCATCTTTTTATGATGCAGATAAAAGTGTTCAGGATCATCAACAGGTGCTTCGTCAGAGCACAAAGTTTAAGAGTTTGGTATGAAGCATGCCACATCTATGATTAGAAGGCTACGACATTTAGGAAACATTTAACTTCCTTCTTATTCCTTTTCATGCGATAAAATTCAACTCCATGAAGGTTTCTTATACTTTGTGCTTACACGTGTCTTTTTAATTCATGCCTCCACGAAGAGTTGTTAAAGGACGTACCTCTAGAAGGAATGTGAATTGTCAAGGCCAAGAGGTTCCCAATGCACTAGAAGTGCAACCCTCTTAGGAAGATTTCACCAATGTTGAGTTCTGGAATGCTATCCAGATGTTGACTCAAGTTGTGGCAACTCATGCTGGTCAACAAAGAGTAGATCCCAACTATGTGGTTGATACATCCAGGATTCGTGAGTTTCTGAGGATGAATACCCCAAAGGTATCAGGTTCGAAGGTCACTGAAGATCCGGAGAACTTTGTGGAGGAACTTCAGAAGGTGTTTGAGGTTATGATTGTTGTCGATGTAGAGCGTGTGGAGTTAGCTCCATACCAGCTCAAAAGTGTTGCTAGAATATGGCTTGACCAATGGAAGAAGAACAATGCTGAGGGGGCACCACCTTAGAGTTGGGTTATGTTTGAAGAGTCTTTCTTGAGGCGTTTCTTTCCCCGTGAGCTAAGGAAAGCAAAGGTAAGAGAATTTCAGAATTTGAAACATGAATCTTTGAGTGTACAAGAGTATAACTTAAAGTTCACTCAACTATCCCGTTAGGCTCTGGAAATGGTGGTTGATATAAGGAGCAGAATGAGTTTCTGTGTCTAGGTTGTCTCACTTGTCAAGTAAGGAAGGTAAGGCGACTATGTTGATCAGAGAAATGGACATATCCAGGCTCATGATCCATGTGCAACAAGTTTAGGAAGATAAGTTGAAAGACCGGGAAGAGTTCCGTAGAAAGAGGGCTAAGACAACAAATCATGAGTCTGGACAGTAGATCGGTAAGGTGAATCAGTCCTCTTTTCAGCAAAGGTCACATGGACCTGCTCCATCGTCAGCTAGTGCACCTACACCAAAGAACAGAGGTGATTTCCGAAACTAGAACGCCCAGAATTTTAGAGCTCGACCTACTCAGTCTCAGGGTAGTGTGGCACACGGGCTAACTGGTCCCCACATGTGCTAAGTGTGGTAGGAACCACCCATAAGCGTGTCGTGATGTCTCAAATGGCTTCTTTAAGTGTGGTCAGATGGGTCACTTTATGAGAAAGTTCCCTAAGAACAAACAAGGTAATGGGGGCAACAGAGCTCAATCTTCTTCAGCGGCTCCAACAGACAGAGCTACTCCGAGAGGAGCTACTTCAAGGACAGACAGAGAAGGAAACCGTCTGTATGCTATAACCAGTCGTCAGGATCATGAGAACTCACCAGATGTTGTCACTAGTATGCTTAAAGTCTTTACTTTTAATATTTATGCCTTAACTGGTCCAGGTGTGTGTCTATATTTTGTGACTCGTTATGTAGCCATGAGGTTTGATATTGGCCCGAACAACTTCTTGAGCCCTTCAGTGTTTTCACACCTGTTGGTGAATCTATTCTAGTAGAAAGAGTTTATAGTGATTGTACCATCTCTGTCAATCAAAAGGACACCATGGCTGAGTTAGTCGAGTTAGACATGGTGGACTTTGATGTCATTCTAGGTATGGACTGGCTCCATGCATGTTATGCCTCAATTGATTGTAGAACTCAAGTAGTATAGATTCAGTTTCCTAATGAGCCTGTTTTAGAGTGGGGGAATAGTTCAACAGTGCCTAAGGGTCGTTTCATCTCATACCTTAAGGCCAAAAGGTTAGTTTCCAAGGGGTGCATATTTCACTTCGTCTGATTTAATGACTCAGGTGTTGAGACACCTCTTATTTAGTCAGTTCCAGTTGTGAGTGAGTTTCCATAGGTCTTTCCAGATGATCTTCCCAGAGTCTCTCTTGAGAGAGAAATAGACTTCGGCATAGACATTCTTCCTAATGCTCACCATATCTCTATTCCACCATATATAATGGCTCCAGCTAAGTTAAAATAGTAAAAGATCAGTTGAGAGATCTTCTTGATAAGGGTTTCATCCGACCCAGTGTCTCACCTTGGGTCGCTCTGATCTTGTTCGTGAGGAAAAAATATTGTTCCCTCAGAATGTGTATTGATTACCGCCAGTTGAACAAGGTCACCATAAAGAATAAGTATCCCCTTCCGAGAATGTGTATCACATCTATCATTATTGCTTTGTATTGGAGTTGAGTTGAGTATGTCTTCCAGCCTTATCATTTCAGTTGTGTATGCTTTCCGTTTCCCCCTTACATGATCGTAAATTTAATGTATTGACGTCATTCGACCGACATCTTTTTATGATGCAGATACAAGTATTCATGGTCATCAACGGGCGCTTCGTTGATACCATTTGCACTCCGACTAGCTTTGGTGAGCCTTTTTGCTTACTAGAGGGATTCATAGTTATTTTCCTATTTTAGTTGAGTTGTCGGGGGTCCTGTTCCGACATCTATCTTAGTATTTAGAGGCTTCATAGATAGTTAGACGTTCAGAAGTCTCTTTATTGTCCCCTTTCTTGTTGAGATGTTTTTGAGACAGTTGATGTTATCTTGTTAAGTATTTCCAGATGTTCATTGAATTGAGTTTGGTGTAGACTTTTATCTTAAATTATGAAATTGAAGTTCATGTTTTGTTGAGTAAGTCTTTCGCTGATTAGTGAGTCAGACCAAGGTTCGCTTAGGGACCAACAATTGTTCTTGAGTGTCGGTCACGTTCAGGGTGTATGTCCGGGGTGTGACAATGCATTTGTTAAAATCATATAATCGTACATGGTCCACATAGTTGGTGATCGGGTCCTTATTCACCTTTTCATAGATTTTGAAAATTTAGGGAATAATATACCAACTTTAGCTGGTACAATGATAACTTTATCATGTGAACAAACTACACAAGATAATTCTTAAAGAATTTAATATTTCTTCAATGTATAACAACATGAATTCTCAATTACTTTTGCATCATATTTGAACCGGGATGGTCAACGGTCTTGCCAACTGATAATTATATTAGTAAACTTCTAGTTTACTTTTACACCTGATTCCATCATCATGCACATATTTATGTGTACCACAAATAATATGAAAAAATGGGTAATTTTTCACACAACCCACTTTGATTGTAGTAATATCAAGATCTTAAATTTTTCCATATTTTATAAGTCTCAATATAGAATATTTTTCTCTTTGACTATTTCTTTGAAACATAAAAAATTTCTTTCGTGACTTACTATAATTTTAATGTCACGAGCAATTTTATTTCTTTGGGTAGTAGCATATTAGCTTAACGGAAGGTCATAATTTGTTTTAAATACCACCACATATTTTATAATATTTCTATGTGGTGTATATCTCCTTCAAGGAGAAATTTATATCATCATTGTCATGGTCAAAATTACTACAGGTAAAACTTGTTTCTTGATTTACTTTTGTCATTAAAATCTTCGCCCTTTTTTTTCAATGTCTGGCAAAATATTTTTAACATACAAAGGTACATAATCAATGAAAAATTTGTGCGGTCAAAATTATTTATTTATTTTTTCCTTTCGGCAATTCATAATAAAACATACCACAATATGTATGATGTACTAAAAATACTTGACCAATGACCATTCATACCAAAATAACATTTCTTTATTTATCTCAAACCTCCTGTAAAAGTGAGTTGTGATATTTATTCAATCATACATGAGCACGTCGTTATTCATAAGTTTTATAATCTCTTGACACATTCACGATATTTATCACAAGTCACATTTTCTTCAAAGAATTGACTATAATATTATAATATATACATGCTTCATAAATTTTTCACTATAAGCTTGTTGTCATATCTTTACATTTACCATATTTGTATCGCATACCTTAATATCACTTTTGAAAGTCAAGTGTACAACCACTTTATCTTCCTTTCCTTTGATAGAGAATACTCAAATATAGAAAAACAAGCAACAAAGAAAAAGGAATATTTATTTCTCTTCCAATAGGAATAACAAAAATTAATTTCTGAATGAAAAAAAATAAAAAATCACGAGGACAAAATGTGCACCTCTTCAAAGAAGCAAAACGCAAAAAGCTCAATTCAATAAGATATCATTCCTAACTAAACACTTAAAGCATATGTGACACACGTTAAACAATAAAACATGAAAACAACTAAAAAAGAAAATATATATATGTATATATATAAATACCATAGCAGCGTTGAAGAAATGATCTTTTCTGGAGAGTAAGAAGGGAGAAATAGTTTATATTTGTGAGTGGAAATGAGCTTAGCAAGAGCTCTTATTTATAACTAGTTTGGAGAGACCAACACATTTAAAATGTTTCATTAGATAATATTTGTAATGCTTAAGAAAGTTAATTTTTAGATATTTGTAAATTAGCTTGGACAGCTAGGAATATAATTTTTTTAAAAAAACTTTTTTCCAAAAACTAAAATTTGACTTTGACTTTGACAGTAAAAAGATCCAAATAGGCACACATAAATTAGATAAGGAGTGAAAGTTACTTGACCACCAGAAAAGAAAGTTTAAATTAGAATTCAACATTCCTTTCTTCAAACTATAAAAAAAGAGATTGAATCATACCTATTTTTGAACTTAATACATAGATAACCGTATAAACTTGTAAGTAACGACACTCAAATTATAAGTTATTCCAATTAAGCACTTGAAATCATGATAAGATATATATATATATATATAAACCATTGTTAGTAACTTATTTAATTTTTGCCAGTACTAAACAATATCCACTTACCATTAGCAAAAAATATGAAGCTTCCTTGGTATAATATTGTTGATAAAACATAAATTGTTAGTAACTTATTCAATCTTTTACCAATAGTGAATAATATTATGACTAAAATTTGATAGTACCTATATAAATATAAACTGTTATATAGTAACTTATTTGAACTTTTTCCAACTATATTAAGCAATATTTTTGTGATTTAATTAAACTTTCAATAACAAAGAAAAGTCTATCTATATATATTAATCTCACTACCTCTAATCATTTCAAAAATTATATCATGAAAAAAAAATTCTACGAAAATGATGAGAATAAATTTATCTATATATAATAGGAGAAGTAAAAAGTGACACGTGTCAGCACCACAAAAAAACAACATTTATTATTTTAAAAAAATCAAAATTGATTTTAAAAAAACAATAATTACGATTAAAAAAATTAAAAAACTTATTTTCAAAAAAAAGAAGAAGAAGTAAAAAACGGTGGATTAGTAGTGGAAATGGGGTAGTTTTTTTTGCCATTCATCTTCAAAATTTATTAAAAATAAATTTAAAAACTCTTTATAAGAAACAATAATTAGTAAAAAGT
This sequence comes from Solanum chiquidenum, assembly GCA_029582725.1. Taxonomy (NCBI): domain Eukaryota; kingdom Viridiplantae; phylum Streptophyta; class Magnoliopsida; order Solanales; family Solanaceae; genus Solanum; species Solanum chiquidenum. The sequence continues at coordinate 2,769 of JAJOOS010080523.1, read as the reverse complement.
TCTACAGCACCACAAAAACAATAATTATTATTAAAAAAATAAAATTGAAAAACTTATTGTGTAAAAAACAATAATTACCATTAAAAAAACTTTAAAAATTATTGTAAAAAAAGAGGTAAAATGGTTGATTAGTAGTGGAATGGAGATAGTTTTTTTTCCATTCATTGTTAAAATTCATTAAAATAATTTAAAAATTGTTTATAAAAAATAATTACCATTAAAAAATATTGTTAAAAAATTGTGGATTCATAGGGAAAATGGGGTACTTTTTAAAAATCTATATAAAGATCAAAATTTCAAAAAATGAATTAAAGTTTATTTCCGAAAAAAATCCCAACTAAATAGATAGTTTTAAAACTTCTCATTACACTCCTATTTAAATTGAAATACATCTTAATTAAAATTAATGCTTTAAAAATACACAAACTAAATAATCTACATGAATTAATTGGATTATTAAATTATGAATATGAATAGTATATATTCTTAGTTAAATAGAATAATTTTGAGAGGAATTAATTTAAAATTTAAATTTAAATATTTTTTAAAAAAAATGGATAACTGTTCCTATATAAGTGCAGTAATATAACCATTTTAAAATTCAAAAAAATTAAAGTCTCTATAAAAATAAAAAATTGAAAATTATAATTTGAATAATCTGTTTTAAAATTAATAATTTCAAAAGTTTTAAATGATCTTTTATTTGAATAAAACTTGAATATAAATATTGAGTTATTAACTAAAATATTATCGTGTTTCTTTCTTGTATATATATAGATAAGAGAATGTAGTTACTAAAAGAAAAACTTGTTTGTCAAAGTAATACAATATAATCAATTTAAAAAAAAATAATCAGAACACACGATTATAATAAATTACCACAACTCCCCCACTTCCCCAATTCTCTCTCGCATGGGACAGTTTTTTTCCCCTACCATTTCCCCACTCTTAATTTTCTTAAATCTCTTTTTTACTAATTAATTTCAATTAGTATTTTACTTTTCATTTGAAATGTCAAAGAATTGATAATTAGTGATTTATTATGTATTAGTGATAACTAGATTTATATTTTTGATTTGTGTTTATCAAAAATAAAAAATAAATAATGAAAACTCTCAATAATCAAGTGCTCAGCCATTGATAATGCTAAAAAAACTTCTCAATTTTGTGGATGTCTTTCTCTTTAATCGCAATGGCAAGAGAAAAATCAATTTGTATTGTTTTTTTCATATCATGTAGTTTCGTAGAAGAAGTTTTCTTCTCTATTTATTTGACAATGTTTTGCTCTTATATTTAATAGGTTTGAAGCAAATTTTATCGTACTCTAATTAGTTAAAAATTCATAGGTTTTTTGTGAAATTTTATTGAATATGTTAATGATATTATTGCAGTCTTTGTGCATTTCAATTGTACCAAATAATTTAGACACATGAAATGTCATAATTTTAAAAATGCAGTTTGGTGAGAACACATTACTGTTTTCCTTTTTTTTTATAAAAAAAAAACAACAACCATGGTTTCTCATCTTGAAATTCAATGATGAAAATAAAATTATAATTGTAGTTAAGAGGCATAACTTCAGGTGATTGTATCGTACTTATTATGTTATTTTATTATTTATGTGTGTACATTTAGATTTAATTTATTTATGAATTATTTACTTTGCATTATAAAAAAAACAATAATGATAGTTTCAAATTTGTATATGGATGTATTTAGAATAGTAATATTAATAATATTGAATTGCAATGTATTTGTGTATTGTATGTTTATATGTCCTGTTTCTTAATTATTTATACGAAATTATATTTTTATGATCAAGGAATAATAAGAAGAAACTAATGATGGAAAAATGGAGGAAATAGACCATATATTGAACCCCCCAAATATTTAAGAATACTATAAAAATGGATACCACACTTCATTTAAAAAATGTTGTGCATGCCCTCCTTTATTTTCTTAATGGGATATTTTGCCCTTTATAGGAAAAATTACAAAAATGCCACCTTTTAGTTTACTTATTATCATTATCCCCTATAAGTTTTATAAATTTCCAAAATCCCTCATTTTCGCGCATCAGATTAATGTATCAGCACTTATATTATTGTATCTCGCGCTAATGTATCAGCGCTTGTATTATTGTATCTCACGCATCAGATTAGTGTATCATGTATAAAATGTACATCAGATTATTACACTCCTGCTGTTAATACTATGAATAAATTAACTGACCCTAGAAAAGAAATGTTTTTAGGAATGATGCAAGTCGTCACAGCTCATAAATGGTATATTAATTGCACCATTTTGATTGATAATCAATTTTCTATCACTAACGTTGCTATGATTGACAGTGGTGCTGATGTTAGCTGCATTCAAGAGGGTCTTGTACCTTCAAAATATTTTGAGAAAACTACCCACATGGTTAGATCAGCGTCCGGACATGCTTTAGATATAAAGTATAAATTACCGAACACTCGTATTTGTCAAAACAAAGTGTGCATCCCGCATTTCTTTTTCCTTGTGAAAAATCAATTGCATCCGCCAATCATACTTGGAACGCCGTTTATTAATGCTATTTACCCTTTTACTAATATAACTGCTAAAGGGTTTTCTGCTACTTATAAGGATCAGAAGGTAAGTTACACTTTTATTACTGATCCCATTTCTCGTGATATTAATGCTTTGATTAACATGAAACAAAAGCATATTTCTTCTTTACAGCTCGAAATGTTTAGCATGAATATTTTCGATACTCTGAAATCTACAAAG
>JAJOOS010080522.1:0-32362 GCA_029582725.1 Solanum chiquidenum | reverse complement strand
GAACCTACATCACCGCCATCTTCCACTGATCAATAGATGAACCAGTTAACAGGTTAGTAGATTGATTTTTTTCTCTATGATGAAATGATTGCAATGCTATATGAAATTCTTTTAGTTCAACAGTGGACATCTAATGGCTCTTATTTCTTTGCCTTATGTGGTGGGCTTATTACTTGTTGAACCTCAGAGGATGTGTCCCCTTAGATTGTTGTTGCATCAGTAAATCTACATTGATACCCCTCCGCCTTTACTATATTATGTATTTCTACTTTCATTTTCTTTCCAATTCTTTCCCTCTCTTGGTGTTTCAGCTGAAATAAGGTTGTAAATTTTAATGGTTGTTTTGTATATGTAGATGAATTGTATGGTGTTCTTTTTTATTGGATGCTGCTCTTTGAAATATTTGTGTCTTAATGTCCTTGAATTGATGTCTCTTTATTACCATGAGAGTGTGGCAATTCTGATATGAGAGCATTGTAATTTATCTATGTTTATGAGTTTTCTCCCTTCATTTATCATTTCTTGAAACCCATGTGTTATACATTTCATCTAAAGCCTGGATAACTAGAGTGTCTTGTAGTTTATTCATTTTCCTCATAATGTGGTATATCAATGGTTGTCTAGCTACTAGAATATGAGGAATCTCATTCTATGCTCCATTTTTTGTATCATATCCCTTCCATCATATTTTTTAGGAGCATTGATTTTGTCTATAGAATCAAATTCCTGTAGTTTGTTTGTTAGTGTCTACAAGCCTTTGATTGCCTTAGAGACAAGCCTTTGATTGCCTTAGCTTTTGCCCATGTATTAGTAGTCTACGAGAGCACTGGTGCATCACCTATTATGTCCACATAATCCCTGGATATTGATTATTTCCTATTAGCAGTTAGACAATAATTGTTTTCATTAGTGAGCCATACTCTGTTTTAGTTTGTGCAGTTGTTTTCAGTACAATTACTTGTTATCAAACTAATACACTTGTTTTTTTTTACAGCTCAAGAATTTCAAAGTAAAGAATTTATCATTCAAGAAAGTAAGGAGCAAGTTGAAGTTCACAAGGATTTTAAAAGACTATCTTATGTATATATATGTTGCAAATTTCATTTTTTAAAATTAGGAGTTGATTAAAGTATTGATATACACAATTTGGATATGGGAAATATAACTTTCTTTAGTTTATTTTTATCAATGATGAAGTTTTATATCAATTTAATTTTTATTTTATTTTTGGATGTGTGAAATTATTGTTAATATTATTAGTTTAGTCGTACAATATTCCTAAAATCAGAAATTTAGATGTGGTATTTTAGACTGTTTTATGAATGGCTTATCGAAAATATTTTGAAATGACCATTAGCGACGAAAAATCTCAACAGCATACAATTAACGAAAGGTGTTTTGGTCGTTAAAAATACATGTATTGGTTGGATGTGAGTTGCTCCTAATGATTTTTAACAACCGGATTTTTTAATTAGCGTAGGGAAAATGCAGTCGCTATTGAAGGACATATAGTGACTGGATTTTATGTCGACGTTAAAAGTTTATTTAGCGACCGGACAGAAACCCGTCGCTAAACTTTTAACGTCGGAGCTTTTAACGACGGACGACGACCGGATTTATTCATGTCGTTAAATACCTTTAGCGATCGGATTAGGACTTTTAACAACCAAATGTCCCCTCGCTAAAGGTCATTTTTCTTGTAGTGGTATCATCAATTGAGATTAAAGGAAAGTGACATTCCGAAGACAACTTTTAAACTCGGTATGGTACTATGAGTTCTTGGTGCTATCATTTGGTTTGATTAACGCCCTGGCTGCATTCATGGATCTTTTGAATAGAGTGGTCAAGTAATACCTTGACATGTTCGTGATTTTATTTATTAATGATATTTTTATTTACTCTCAAAGTGAGGGTGAGCATGTTCAGAATTTAAGGGTTGTATTACAAATTCTCAAGGATCATCAATTATTTGCTAAGTTTAGTAAGTGTGAGTTTTGGTTGAGGTTCATTGCATTCCTCGACCATATTGTCTCTGGTAAAGGGATTCAAGTTGATCCTAAAAGACTGACGTGTTTAAGAACTCACCTAGACCTCCTTGCCCTTATGATATTGGGAGTTTCTTGGGTTTGGCCGGTTATTATAGAAGGTCTCTGGAATGATTTTCCTCTATTGCTTCACTGTTGATGATGTTGACTCAAAAGAAGGTGAAATTATGGTTGAAAGCGTGTGAGAGAAGTTTCCATAAGTTAAAAGATAGACTCAATTCAATGCCTATTTTTTCGTTACCAAAAGAATAAAATAGTTTGTGGTTTATTGTGATGCTTCACAAATTGGTCTTCGCTGTGTTTTGATGTAAGATAGGAAAGTCATTGCTTATGCTTTGAGGTAATTAAAGGTGCATGGAAAGAATTATCCAACTCATGATTTGGAGCTAGCGACAGTAGTATTTTCCTTGAAGATTTGGAGACATCATATATACGGTGTTCATGTGGATGTGTTCACCGACTATAAGAGTTTGAAATATGTATTCCCCCAAAATGATTTGAATCTTCACCAAAAAGAGTTGCTTCAGTTGTTAAAAGATTGCGATATGAATGTCATTTATTATCTAGGTAAGGCGAACATGGTGGATGATGCTCTCAGTCGACTTTCAATAGGTAGTGTTGCTCGTGTTGAAGATTTTAAGAAATAGTTAGTTTGTGGTGTTCATAGGCTAGACGGATTGGGTGTTCGCTTGGTTAATGCCAATGAGGTGGTGTGATTGTTCAGAATGATTTGAAATCATCTCTTGTTTTGGACATGAAGACTAAGCAAGATTTTGATCCGATTATGACTAAGTTGAAGAAGTTGGTTTCCCAAAAAAGCCATTGAAGCTTTCTCTCGGGGAGAGATGGTGTGCTTTGCTACCAAGGTCAGTTGTGTGTTCTAAATGTTGATGAGTTGAGGACTAAAATTTTGGTGGAAGCTCACTTTTTTGGTATTGTATTCACCTGGGATCGACCAAGATATACTGCGATTTGTGAGAGGTCTATTGGTGGAATGGGATGAAGAAGGATATTGCAAAATTTGTAGCTAAGTTTCCTAATTATCAACAAGTGAAAGTTGAGTATCAGAAAATGGGTGGTTTGGATCAAGACGTTTTCATTCCTACTTGGAAGTGGGAAGATTTGAATATGAAATTCATTACGGGTTTACCTCGTACTCATTGTCAGTTTGATTCGATTAAGTTTATTGAGGATCGGATAATTGATTCAACTCATTTTCTTCTGGCGAAGACTTCATTTTCAGCCAAAGACTGTGCTAGACTTTATACTCTAGAAATGGTGAGGTTACATAGGGTGCCTTTATCCATTAACTCTGACCGTGGTACTCAATGTACATCTCTGTTTTGAATATTATTGCAGAAGAGTCTAGTTACGCAAGTAAAGCGTAGTGTGGCCTTTTATCCTCATACCTATGGACAAGCTACGTGCACTATTAAGACTTTGGAATATATCTTGAGATCTTGTGTGATTGACTTTAAGGGTAATTGAGATAATCATTTGCCTTGGATTGAGTTTGCTTATAGCAATAGCTATCACTCAAGTATCCAAATGGATCCTTTCGAGGCTCTCTATTACAGGATGTGTAGGTCTCGTATTAGTTGGTTTGAAGTTGTTGAGGTCACTTTGATAGGGCCTGAGTTGGTTCATGGGGCTATGAAGAAGGTTCAACTTATTCGAGAAAGGTTGAAAACGACTCAAAGTCAACATAAATCTTATGCCAATGTTAGGAGAAAAAAACTTGAATTTGAAGGTTGATGATTGGGTTTACTTGAAAATATCACCTATGAAGTGTATCATGAGGTTCGTAACGAAACAGAAACTTAGCCCCTAATATGTGGTCCCATATTAGATTTTGAGGCATGTTGGCAAGGTGACCTATGGATTAGAGTTACCTTTTAACTCGACATCGATGCATCTAGTGTTACATGTCTCTTTGTTGAAAAAAGTGTGTTAGTGATCCTATGTCAATTGTGACACTAGAGAGTGTTGGCACTAAGGTAAGTCTTTCTTACGAAGAGGTTCCGATTGAAATCTAGGATTGTTCAACCCGGAAGTTGAGAAATAAAGAACTTGCTTCCGTGAAAGTTCTTTGGAGAAACCAATTAGTTCAGGGTGATACTTGTGAGGCCGAAGCCAGTATGATGTCTAAGTATCCTCATCTTTTTACCTCCACTTCTATTTAAGCTTGAGTTATTAGCTAATCATGGTTCACTCTTTCAAATTCATACGTGTTAGTCATTCTCGTCGTTCAATATGCATGCATGTTCATGAAAACTAATTTTAATTTATGTTTTAGCTCGGGGTCGATTACTCCTTGATTATGTGCATTTTGATCTGATTTGCATTCATGTTGGGTTGTTAATTTATCTCCCTACTCAATTCATGCTAGCTTGAGCCAAATTCGAGGATGAATATTCTCAATGGGGAGATATTATAACACCTAAGAAATTGGAATTTGGGTTTGAAAGGGATAAAGGTTGTAGATACATGTGTTGGTGCCATTCCAACGAGCCCATCTACGATTTGTAGAAAGTGCTACAGGTAATAGAAAGGCTATCATAGGAACGAAGTTGAGGTTTTTGGAAATATCAAGTCTCTGATAAGTGTCAACGGAAGAACAAGATGGTTTGTAGAAAGTTATAAAGACAATAGGAATGGACCATAGGAGTGATCCATACTTGGTGAAAATTTGGACTTGATTTGGGTTCTATAAGAGCGACTTACCTACCGTAGGAAGTTTGACGACTAGTAGAAAGGGTCTATGGAAATTATTCAGAAAGATAGACCCATAATATGTTCTACAGTTGAATAGGACAAACTGTAGGAATTCCTATGATCTGTATGTCCAATCATAGACATTGTCTAACAGTTTTAGTTAAGGGTGTTTTGGTCACTTCCTACACATTTATGCAACACCTTGGATTTGAAAAGAAGGAAAAATGCAAAACTTTCATAGCTGATGTCTGTGACGACGGTCCCAACCTACAGTCTATAGGTGCTAAGATGAGCCGTAGGCAGGAACCATTAGTGGAGGGGTAAATGTTCCAATATGTCAAGTCCTGGTACCTTTTTACGGTTCACCAAGATGGTCCTTCATTCAATGTATGAGTCGTAGATAGGTCTCGTAGGTGAGTCTTAGACTTAGTTAAATTTTGAGGGTCAAAGTTGGGACTTACGGTTGGTAAGCAAGGTCTATAAGTGGACCTACAGATCGTATATGGGTCTCGTCATTTGAAGTTTCAAATTAAAGTCTCCAAACCCCACCTACGGTCGACCTGGACTACGGACCGTCGGTCTGATCCGTCAATGAGGGCTCAATAGTTATTTTTAAGGGCTTTTTAGACTTTTCCCTAATCGTTTTGACCTTATACTACGTCGTTTTGCCTTCTACCCAAAGCCCTATATAATGATTTTAAACTTCCAAATCACCCAATTCAATTCATTCTTCTAAATTGCCAAAAATTAATCAAGTTCTTGTCCAATATTTCTCTCTCTAGAAGCTTGAAGAAGAAAACTAGTGAAAAATGAGAAAGTGAAAAAGGAAAGTACAAAAAAATGAAAAAGTCAAGTCACATGAAGAAAGTAATAAAAAAGAGAAGCAAGTAAAAACAAGTCACAAATGGTTGAGAAATGAGGTCAATAGCTAATGTAATGTCAAGGAGGGAAGAAAAGTCACTCAAAATACCTAAATGTATCCTACCTGAACCTGAGCCTATGTTACAAACTATGAAAGTCCTATAGTGATCCTAGTGGCTAGTCTTGATAGTCTGTGCAGTGAAAATAAGGGCAAGCCTATGGTATTGAGCACTAATTGTATTGAATTCACTTCTGAGCGTGAGTGTTTACTTAAACCTTAAGCTTAAATATCTGATTGTTGAGTGAAAAAGGAAGTTTTTGAAGTGATGGCACTAGTTACATTGTTGGAGAGTTGGTACTTGTTGATTGTTGAAAGTGTACGTGATGATATCTATTGGTCTGTCTATGTCATGTTTTGATCCGCATGAGTTAGCTTATTTAGTCTAAATAGAAAGATTTGCACTGAGTGAAGGACTTGATTTAGAAAGTCATGTAATTACTTGAGTTTGTATGTCTGCTTCTACATAAGTGCCGTTTAGAGTTATAGTGTGTCGCTTGAGGACAAAAAACAATTTTAAGTTGAGGGTGTTGATATACCATGAGTTTACCGTATTTTTGATGCATTTCACTTGGAGTTTGTGTTAGGCTTGGGCTGTTTTGTTGTTAGATATAATGGTTTTTGGGTAATTCTTGTAGGAAATAGGTTCGGATGCAATTAATTGAGATAAGAGCTGAAAATTGTAGAAGTTGCCAGTGACGGAGCCAACCACGGACCGTAGGTCCAGTGAAGGGCCGTAGGTGCTGCAGCGTAGATGAGGGTTCAAGGAAGTCTGACCAAGTGTGGAACCACGGAGGCCAACGACACTCCATAGATTGAATGACAGACCGTCCTGCACGTCCGTCGTTTGCGATCAGAGAAGTGAAGTTCCTGTAGTTGAACCACGGAGGCAAGTGACGGACCGTAGTCCAGTCCACGGACCATTGGTCCAACCATCGTCTGAAGGCCCTGAAATATTCTCCAAGTGCTGATCCACGGAGGGAGACCACACACCGTAGGTTGACCCACGGTCTGTAGGTCATGTCATCGATTGAAACCGCGTCTGAGCTGTTATTTTATTATTTTGTTTCCTACTTGGTTTAGGATTTGTTTACTATAAATATTAGTTGTTATTTTCGTTTTTAAGGGTGAGACAATATTGGGAACCTTTGTTTTGGCTTTGAGATTTCTTTCCAAACACTTTGGCAAATTTAAATCTTGAAGTTTGGTTTTATTTAAATTTGCTTTTGATTTCCAATTGAAGATTCCGGTATTCATCTACTTTGATTGTAAGTTCATGATTCTTCTTAACAACAATATGAATTATGAATTCTCAAGCATGAGTAGCTAAATCCACAACTAGGGTTGTGGGAACCATGAGCAATTAACAACGTATAACTAATAAATAAGTAATTCTTGAATAGTGTTTATGCATGTATTGTGAATTCTTTCGTTTAAAAGTCTTTCTTGCGGTGCGCAACGTTAGAACTCACCTTGTTCCTACTTGCCTTACCAAGGGGTTAATGAATGAGAAAAGAATTAAACAACATAGATTTAGTTAAGGATTTGTTGTTATCTAATAGTCTGACTTTATTCAATTCAGGAAAGGGTGAATACCCTAAGTTAATTGATACGAGGGCTAATCCGGGGTAAATGTAAGGATTAGTAAAGCACACACCCGTAGACTTACCAAGTTGCGAGGTGAAAATTCCTACTTAGATTACCAATCACTTAGGAATACCCAACTTATCAGCCTTCCATGACAAACACTATGATAGAGTTACTATTAATAGGAATACCGCGTTAAGAGCTCGTGGGGAACACATATGTACTAGTTTTCATCTCCTATTGATATCTCAAAATTGCAAACCTGGTTACTTGTTACAGATACAATCAACAATCTTTTATTTTATTTATAAAACCCCCTTTTTTGTTACTTTTCTCGGAAATAATTTGACTAAACGAATATAATTGTGAGTTAGCTTAAGTCTAAACCATATATCTCGTGGGATCGACCCTAACCTTCAAAGTTAGGTTCTTTACTTGATAACGATCACTTATACTTATTTCGGGAGGTGTAATTTGAGCGTATCAGAAACTTATGGACATGGGGCAACACTTGTAGTAAAGTTCTTCGCATTACCTTATCTCTTCCTACCCACGTTCTTACACTAGTATACAAATTCTATTATCAAGTCTGGCCTTGCTCGTGTCACTTTCTTCCTTTCCAAAAATAATCATTCAACCTTTTAGGTGGAAATACACTTCTAGTACACCAACGTGGCTTGCAAATGTAGACATCACCCATGGCATCCTTCTTATAAGAAGTTTGGATCCTAGAGGCAACACCAATATCGTTATCACCATTTACATTGTTGATTGTGTTGTGTAACAACCCGTTAAGTCGTTTTGAGCGCTAGGACTATTCTCACTCTTCTAGCAAAATGTTAGATGGAAATTTTGAAATATTCGGTAACTACGATTATTATAGTTGATTAATATTTATGAAATAATTAATATAGTTGAATAGTTAATGGGTCAAGTCCACGACTTATTTAATTCTCTTTACCACTTGGCCCATATAATTAAAATATGTTAGTGGAGTTATTTTATAGAAAAAGGGAAAAACAAAAGAGTTGGAAACTAATTTGTGCGGCGTAGAATACAGAGCAAAGAGGGACGGAAAAAAAATACTTCAGGTATAAAGCTTTTCTTTAGCTATGCATAAGCGCACATATGGGGTATAAATTGTTGGCGTGAAGGAATCTGTTGATAATGTACTATTTTGCTGCCAATTGGTATTTGAAAGTTAGAGAAAATTTTAGTATAATTATTAGGTTGAAGTGAATGATTTTTTTACTTAGTAATGATTAGTATGCAATCATTAGACAATGATTACAAAGTTAGGAATTAGAAAATCAATACAGGGTTGAGGGTTTTGGTTTTCCATTTCGTGGTGAGGTGTAGATAAGGGTTTTAAAAGCCTTATTATTTTTTTTTGCATGAAATAATGGTTTCTAATATTGGGTCCTTACTAGTACATGGTTGTTTGACAGAAAAAAAATGGAGGTTTTAATTTTGGATTGAAAATTTTAGTTTCTGTAGATTAATTTTTTGGTTCCTTTTGTTAACATTGTAACCGTGTCTATGGGTAAATGATTGGAGGTGATGAAAGGGAGGGTTTGCATTGGTCACGATTGTCGCCACTGGTTTAGTATGCCGTGGCTTCAATTTCTAATAATGTAATTTGTTTATCACATTATAAATTAGGTGTATGGTATTATATGCATATCTCTAGATTATGTTAATTGGATAAATTAAGACTTAATCCTACACTTAAAATTTAGGAACATGAGACTTGGCATAATAGTTGACACCAAGAGTTATGAATTTAGTCATAGATTAGGATGAGTTTTGGGTCTAGGTTAGACATACATTAACATGGGTGTATATGGACTTATTTGCTTACGAATATTACATATTTGATAGATTAGGAATATTCTGAAGCTTTACGGAAGAGAAAGGCAAAATCTTGAGGATTTGTGACACATATTCGGCATTCAAGGTATGTTAAGATTTTCAGACTTTGTTGAAGGATGTTTTCTAATTAAAGATTAAAAATGGAATAGACCATGGGTAAGGGCGAAAGATGGGGTCTCATACCTATGGTGTGACGGGCCTTGGTACGAGTACCGGTGTTATGAAGGAAAGTTTATTACTATAGATCGTGGATTGTAATCCGAGAATGCCAAAGCATATGGGCATTAGCTGATGTATTATTGACTTGATTTATTTTGTGTGATTGTGTTTCTTTATGAAACCCGTATATTTGTGATAGTTTAGGTGGTTATATATTATGCTGATATTTGATCGATTGAGATGCATCATCATCCCATTTTTTTGATATCATATTATGCACATGCATTGATTGTGAGATGTTAAGAGTATAATTTAGGCACGTGGAGATCGTCAATGAGGAAATTATTTGATCTTATGATAGTGCGTTGAGATCGTCCGCATATACATGTGGTGATATGGACCTCACGAGTCCCCCATGGGTCATGAACTCTCGATGTATTTACAAGGAGTATCATTGTATATACGGTTGAGAGAGTACTTGGTATCTGAGGCATATCATTTCATTGTGTCAAATTGCATTGCATCTCATGACATCCTTCATGCTTGATTATAATGTGTTTTATTTGTGGTTGGAGAGTACTTGATATTTGATTACCTCTATTTGATGAAACTTGAATGGTAAGTATAATATAGACTTGTATAAGTAAAGAATTGATTTTCTTATATGAACTCCCGTCACTACTTCTTTGTTGTAGATCTTTGAGATATATTGGGTACACGTGGTTTCGTACTCATACTACACTAGTTGCACTCTTTTGTGGTGCACATTTGATTCCCAATACGAGTACCTCTCGTGGAGTTTTTTGAGTCCGAGCTTGGAGTATCTTGGAGTTGTGGTGACCTTCTTGGCTGTTCCGTAGCCCACACCTCCCTCTATTTTATGGTTTATTCAATTTCTTTTGTATTCAGACAGGATATCTCTTCTGTTTAAGCTTGTCATTTTAGTTTTAGACTTGAACCATATTTTAGAAGCTCTTGTACTTATGACACCAAGTCTTGCGTGGTATTTAGCTTTCCGTATTTTTTATTTATGAATGACTTAGTGTTGAAGATATTTACTTGTTGTTTACCTTTTTACCTCGTTATTTAGTTGAATTGGTAAAATTATTAGGCTGGCTAACCTTTCGGTTTGGAACATATATAGGTGTTATCACGACTTGTAAATTTGGGTCGTGATAATTTTGTATCAGAGCCCTAGGTTCATTGGTCTCACGAGTACAAGAGCAATGTCTAGTAGAGTCTTGCAAATTGGTATGATAACGTCCATACCTATCTTTGAGAGGCTATAAAACATTTAGAAAAGTTCTATTCTTTCATTTCATCGTGCACTCTTAAACTTGTTGAAATTCTAATCGTGATATCTCATTCTCTCTCAGATGGTAAGGACTCGTACATAAGCAAGTGGTGATCAAGAGCCTATTCCTGCGCCTGCTTTTGGGAGCCCTATCCGAGGCAGAAGCAGGGGACGAGGTCGAGGTCGAGTTGGGGTAGAGGTCGTAATGCAACACTAGTGGAAGGCCAAGTACTTATAGATACCCAGAGCTTTGATAGGACAGCACCTCCTAATACTGATATGATTCATGGGGATGTGCAAGACGTGTAGAGGGGAATGGACCAGCTGAGGCTCCACCCAGTATTATAGCCACCCCTGTGTTTCAAGAAACCTTGGCTCATATGTTAGGACTTCTACAGGGGGTGGCTCAGGTGGAACTTTACCTTTCACCTCTGATGCCTCACAAACCCGTGTTGGAGTTAAGACTCTAGATCCGATTGTTGCTCCATATTCTTCGACCCTATGACTCAGCCAACTTCTACTGTAGCTCCCTATTTAGATAGTATGGAATTTCCAGGTATTGCATCACATTTGACAAACAAGCCTTCCATGAACATTGATGAACAACATATGTTTGGTAGGTTTAGAGTGATGAATCCTCCAACTTATATTGGTGACTTAACTGAGGATGCATATGAATTTATAGTTAGTTGTCATGAGAGGCTGCATAATATTGGATTAGTGGAGTTTCATGGAGTTGACTATACAATGTTTTAGATGACTGGCCATGCCAAGCAGTGGTGGAGGGATTATATTAGTAGTAGGCCAGCTGGATCCTCTCCACTATCATGGACTCAGTTAACACAGGTGTTTCTAGCCAAATCTGTTCCACGCAGTAAGAGGGAATGCAAAGGGCCAATTTTGAGGGTTTGCAACAAGATGGTATGTCAGTCGCAGTGTATGAAGTTAAATTCCATGCCTTGGCTAGGCATGCTTCGATGATACTTCCCACTGAGGCTGAGAGAGTGAGAAGGTTTGTTAAAGGGCTGATTATTCCAATTCGTCTAGAAGTTTATTAGGTTGCTCCTTCTAGCGTTCTGTTCCATAAGGTGGTAGATGCTGCTAAGGAGGTAGAGATAATTCGACTTGAGGGATTTGAGCAGCGTGATGGCAAAAGGGCCCATCATTCAGGTGATTATGGTGTAGCTCCGCCTAAGAGTCGAGGTTACTTAGGGAGAGGTTATCACGCTCAGTCTAGCAGACCCATTCATGTTGTTATACCAGCGTTTGAGGCTGATTACGCTGGGCATAGTTCTTCGAGTTCAGTGTATACTTCACAAGGTTCATCTTCCAGACCTGTAGGCCATGGAGAGCATTCTAGTCATTCAGGTTCCTCTCATCATCCTACGTCTCGTAGGGGTTGTTTTGAGTGTGGTGATATGGGACACTTTGCCTCCGACCAGACGTGGTGGCTTACATCAGAGTTCTTAGGCTTCGACTTTTAGGGCTGCACAACCTCCAACTAGGGGAGCTGTACAGAGTGGCAGAGGTGGTTCTTATTCAGGTAAAGGTGGTTCCCATTCTGGTTGTAGAGGTTCACAATCTGAAGGTGGTCGTTCTCACTGTTATGATTTTCTGGGTAGGCCAGAGGTTAAGACTTCATATGCTGTTATCACATGTATTATTCCGATTTGTCATCGACCAACTACTATATTATTTGATCCAGGCTTTACTTATTCTTATGTGTCCACATATTTTGCTTTGAGTCTGGATATATTATGTGAGTCTCTTGATTTACTGGTACATGTTTCTACTCTTATTGGGATTCTGTAGTGGTAGATCGGGTGTATCGACTATGTATAGTTACCGTGATGGGACATGACACTTATGTAGATTGAAAGGTCTTAGATGTGGTAGATTTTGATGTGATTCTTGGTATGGATTGGTTATCTCCTTATCACGCAATTTTAAATTGTCATGCAAGGACAGTTACATTAGCTAAGCCTGGAATTCCTATAGTAAAATGGACAGGTTCTCTTAGTAACCCACCTAAAGGGGTGATATCATTTCTTAAGGCTTGTCACTTGGTATAGAGAGGATGTTTGGCTTACTTAGTGCATATTCGAGCTACTAGTGTTGAAACTTCTATGCTTGAGTCTATTCCGGTAGTGAGTAAATTTTCAGAAGTATTTCCGACAGTATTACCAGGTCTTCCACCTTGTCGTGATATTGATTCTTGTATCGAAGTAGAACTAGGCACTCAACCTATTTCCATTCCTCCTTATCATACGGCACCGACCGGATTCAAAGAGTTGAAGGAACAATTGCAGAATTTGTTGAGCAAGGGGTTTATAAGACCAAATGTATCTCCTTGGGGTGCTACCGTGTTCTTTGTGAAAAAGAAAGATGGATCTATGCGTATGTGTATTGACTATCGATAGTTAAACAAGGTTACCATCAGAAATAAGTACCCGATACCTCGTATTGATGATTTATTTGATCACCTACATGGTGCTTCAGTTTTCTCCAAGATTGACTTGATATCCGGTTATCATCAGTTAAAGGTTACGGTTGAGGATATCCCTAAGATAACTTTTCAGACACGTTATCCGGTAATGTCTTTTGGATTGACAAATTCCGCAACAACTTTTATGGACTTGATGAATGGAGTGTTCAAACCATACTTGGATTCCTTTGTTATTGACTTCATAGATGATATATTGATATACTCCCGTAGTAAGGAGGAACACGAGCATCATTTGAGGATTGTGCTTGGGATTCTGAAGGAGAAGAAGCTCTATTAAAAGTTTTCAAAGTATGAGTTTTGGCTTAGTTCGGTAGCATTCTTGGGACATGTAGTGTCCAATGAAGTTATTATGATGGATCCTAAGAATATTGAGGCAGTTCGAGATTGGGTCAGACCTGCTTCAGTTACTGAGATTTGGAGTTTCTTAGGCCTTGCAGGTTATTATTCACGATTAGTAGAGAGGTTCTCATCCATTACATCCCCATTAACTAGATTGACCCAGAAGCAAGTGAATTTCCAGTGGTCTGATGCGTTTTATGTGAGTTTCCAAAAGCTCAAGACTTTATTGACTACTGCTCTGATTTTAATTCTACCCATGGAGTGAGAGGGTTTTATTGTATATTGTGATGCTTCTCGAATTGATCTTGGTTGTGTATTGATGCAGAAGGGGAAGGTGATAGCTTACGCTTCGAGGCAGTTGAAGATTCATGAGAAGAACTACATTACTCATGACTTGGAGTTAGCGGCTGTAGTGTTTGCATTGAAGATTTGGAGGCATTACCTTTATGGGGTACATTATGAGGTGTTCACGTAACATCGTAGAGGGATCTCAATTTGAGGCAGCAGAGGTGGTTGGAGTTGCTCAAAGACTACGACATGACTACTATTTATAATCCGGGTAAGGTAAATATGGTATCAGATGCCTTGAGTCGAAAGGCGGTAAGTATGGGTAGTCTAGCCTTGATACAGGCTGGCGAGCGTCCTTTAGCTAGGGATTTCCAATCCTTTGCCAATAGCTTTGTGAGGTTTGATATTTCAGAATGTGGTAAGGTGTTGGCTTATATAGAGGCTTGGTCATCCTTGTTGGAGAAGATTCGGACTCAACAGTCTGATGATGGTGATTTATGTAAGATTCGAGGCAAGGTGTCAAAAGGAGAAGCCAAGGATGCAATTCTTGATAGTGAGGGAGTTTTAAGGATAAAATGTCGTATTTGTGTTCCTCGGACATGTGATTTTACTAGACTAATCATGGAAGAGGCACATAGTTCGAGGTACTCTATTTATCTGGGGGCTACTAAGATGTATCGTGACTTGAAACAACATTATTGGTGGGGTCGTATAAAGAGGGACATAGTAGATTTTGTATCTCGATGTTTGAATTGTCAACAAATGAAGTATGAACACCAAAAGCCTGGAGGTGTGACTCAGAGGATGCCCATACCTGAGCGAAAGGGGGAGCGTATTTATATGGACTTTGTGGTAGGGTTTCCACGTACCTTGGGTAAGTTTGATGTTATATGGGTCATCATGGATCGATTGACTAATTCTGCACACTTCGTACTGGTTCAGACTACCTATAATTCAGAGAAGTTAGCCAAGATCTATATTCGAGAGATAGTTCGCTTACAAGGGGTTCCTATTTCTATTATTTCAGATCGTGGCACACAATTTACATCTCATTTCTAGCGATCTATGCAGAAAGAGTTGGGCACTCTAGTGGATCTTAGTACAACCTTTCATCCTCAGACTGATGGTTAGTCTGAACGGACTAATAAGGTTCTTGAGGACATGTTGCGGGCATGTGTGATCGACTTTGGTGGTCACTGGGATCAGTTTTTTCCTTTAGCTGAGTTTTCTTAAAATAATATTTATCATTCAAGCATTGAGATAGCACCATTTGAGGCTTTGTATGGTAGGAGATGTCGATCTCCAATTGGTTGGTTTGATGCATTTGAGGTTAGACTGTGGGGTACAGATTTGTTGAGGTAGTCCTTGTATAAGGTCAAGTTGATCTAAGATAGACTTCTCATGGCTAAGAGTAGGCAAAAGAGTTATCTAAATCGAAAGGTCCATTACTTTGAGTTCATGGTTGGAGAGCGGGTTCTATTGAAGGTTTCACCCATAAAAGGTGTGATGAGATTTGGAAAGAAGGATAAGTTGAGTCTGAGGTATATTGGTCCTTTTGAGATTGTTGAGTGTATTGGTGAAATGGCGTATGAGTTGGCTTTGCCATCTTGTTTGTCGGGTGTTCATCCTGTATTTCATATTTTGTTGCTGAAGAAGTATCATCAGGGTGGTGCTCATGTAATCCAATGGGATTCAGTGTTACTTCATCAGAATTTGACTTTTGAGGAGGAGCGAATAACCATTTTTGGATAGGCAAATTTGAAAGTTGAGGTTCAAGGAGATTGCTTCAGTATAGGTTCAATGGAAGCATCGTCCAGTGGAGGAGGATTAGATATCCTCAACTTTTTGAGCGTTCAGGTACTTCTTATTATTCACCGTTCGAAGACGAACGTTTGTTTAAGTGGTAGATGATGTAACGACCTATTAGGTCGTTTTGAGCACTAGGACTATTTTGACTCTTCTCGCAAAATGTTAGATGGAAATTTTGAAATATTCGGTAACTACGAGTATTTAGTTGATGAATATTTATTAATTAATTAATATAGTTGAATAGTTAATGGGTCAAGTCCATGACTTATTGTCATGACCCAGACCGTCGTGATTGGCACCCACACTAACCCCCGGTGGGAGAACCATTACTACAACCCAAACTAACAAATTTTATGAAAACTAAGGTATTTAAAGATATAAAAGCAAGTTTAAATGACTAAAAGAAATACAGAGTTTCCATAAACTCCCCAAGTTTTAAACAAATAACTTAACCAAACTAATGTCGAAATTCAACCCCTAGAACCTGAAAGTCATTGTACCAAAAATCTACTAACGACAAGTCTAAGAACAAGGGGTACAACCCCGAAACTAAACAACACCTTAAACAAATAGTCTGAGTCCGAAAAGAGTGGACTTAAACAAGAAATATTCATGGCAGCCTGAAAGAACTGGCTCACCCTTGAATCCGATCACGCTCAATAGTCACCTAGCTGAGGTCTATCAATAGCCACCTGAAGATGCCCTGTACTCAACAAAGAAAGAGCAAGTGCGGTATCAGTACACAACCACAGTTTATTGGTAGGATCACACGGCTATCCCATTAGTGTAACATACATACCTTTAACCAAGACCCCCATTTCACAACACACCTTTAACCAACGACTCTCAGAAAAATACCGTTCACGCTAAGATCGATTTCGGGAGTTCTACTCACCCGAATTCAATTCCATAAAGTCGTACAGATTCCTTAACAACTTATCTAACTACTCATGTAATCAAAATAATAAATAAGTCACCCGATTGTTACTAGATTTCCCTACACCTTAACAGATCTGATTTCGTCCAAATCTGGACTAGGTTGGGAAATCCAAAGTTACTACTCAAAAGTTTTCTGACCCCAATTCTTTTTCTATTGGATTTTCTCTAACGACGGAATCAGGTCGTTATAATAGATACTAATTTACCCATCACTCGTCCCCGAGTGATCAACTAGGGAAGACTGACGAAAGTAAGAGTAGAGTAGTACTTGAATCGCTGAACAACGGGGGATACTTGTCTCGCGTGTCCTTAGCTTTCGGACACCGCGATCACAAATTTCAACCGGTTCTTCCTTATACAGAAGGTCTTGTTTAACAAAACTGAGTCTCACTGTATGATAATATCTTCGTCCCCAAACCAACCAATTGAATACCTACACATCCTCCAATACAATGCCTCAAATGAAGTCATCACAATACTCGAGTGATAATTATTGTTGTATGCATACTTAACTAACAACAAAGCTATTCCCAATAACCACCAAAATTGATCGTACACATGTCTACAACATGTTATCAAGGACTTGACACAACATCAGAACGAATCCTTTCTCACATAACCACGATACAATTCTAAATCAATACTCGCTACAATTAGAGGTGGGCTTGAACCAACCACCACACACTCATAATACCCAAACAAACATAGTTCTTATCAACATCTCCATCTCTCAACATAAATTCCCATAAGCTTAAGTTATAAAAAATTGATCTTTAGAAATTAGATACTCCTCAAGAGATATGTCCAAGCATACAACACCTCTAACAACACTATCGAAATGCTAGATTTTGTAATTGTAGATTACCTCTTAAGAATAGTAGAATTGGACCCAATAATCCCCACATTAAACCACACATAATCGATACATGACCTCGACGACTAGAGGAAAATTAAGATTGTCGGACAACCACAAATACGCATGGTAGCTCTTCTATAAATTCTCATAAGCAAGGTGGTACATGTAGAACCACTAAAATACTTTAACAACTCCACGACAACACCAATTATATCATTTGAAATAACCAAATCTTCCCAATCTTCCACTCAACCAAGAGAACATCGTAGGATTTGGTACCCCTGATCCACCACTAGGGATCCACCCACAAAAGTGAGAACACACTAGAGCATAGCTAGTGAATCATACTCACAATGCTAACAACCATCATACACACTCCGACTATTTACCTTATTATAAATCAACACTTTTAAAATGAAACCTTTCTTAGGTACTTAACAATCAATAGTAGTAAACTTACGACTTAACCCAGGTGTAAGTCCCTTCAAATGCTCAATACCGGATACAATTGATCATTTCTCACCTTACCAATTCATACCTTGACAAAATACGTCACCACAAATGTAGACTTACAATGAAAAATTTGAATTGTAACTTCCACCGTATAACACAATCCGTTTCTCTATCAACATTAGCTTGTACCTTGAAGATTTTTATGAAATCATGGATCTCCGCGTATCATCGATCTTACAATATGTTTCGCCAACAATTCAATCGTACTCATTACTAAACTCAAAACAAGAACCAAACACTTATCATCACATTCGAGCTAATGTCTGTACACTTCTTTCTAAAGTCTTTTCCAATAGTTTTTAACCAATTTGACGGACTTGTAGCACTATTACCATAGCCACAACAAAATGAATGAAATCACACGTCTCTGAACCCAATTATCTACCCTTCTGAAGATATCTCTTTAGCCTTTGCAATCAAATAAAATATTCTTGCTCTCACCTCTCTCTAATGGTTGTACTACATCCCACTATTTTTCTTCATTATAACTCTAGCTCTTTAAAATCCAGTTCGAATGGGGTCCCACCATCTCTTAAAACTTTTCATACAACCACTTTACTCACAAAATATTGGAAAACCATAGCCTTAGATACTCGCAAGTCGTAATTACTATACAAGAATTCGCTTAACCAATAATCTTATTATATAGTTTCATCCCATCACAATCCATCGCGAACTCTTATTACCATTATGCTCAGTCAGCCCTGACTATCACTATGAAGTCAACCTTTTCATCAACATGACACCTAAAACTCAAGTATGCTCATCAAATTTAAAGGACTAACCCAATCTAGGTACACACTTTCTTACTAAAATCTTCAATTTCCTTCACCTAAGTATACTCATTGGGACCTTCCTTATCCATAAAATTGTCATTCCGATATCAATCCACTCCTTTATGGTTTAAGATAAATTCACCTGTTCTCATTATTTTGATGTTTGCGTAATCAAGACACAACTTCTAATACAAGTGTTTATGATCGTGCAATAGTATAATAACCCAACCAAGGGTTGGGGTCGAGTCCCAAGGGAGTGGTGGTGAAAATTAATAGGAAAATAAAATTAAGCTCTAATTAGTCGTAGCTATAAACATTATCGAATATAAATATGTTAAATCTAAGGGGTGACGCAACCGTTAATTATCAATGGGGGTTTGTCACAAGTAAACAAAAACAACAAAAATGCAAAGAGTACTAATCAAGGAGACAAGATTTTGGGGATGTGATAGGAATACGGGATAGACTAAATCATTGGATACATGCTTTTGGTAGTAAATTCATTGAATGTTTGTGACTAGGCTAGACTATAGTGGGGTAAATTCTCTCTCGAGCAACTTTCCCCGAATCAACTCTGTTTCTCTCGAACATCGAGTTGCCGCTTTTAAGCACTGCCTCCACCTTAGCCCACTCACTCTCTCGAGCTGAGTGTGTAGGAATGAGACTAGGGTTCACTCTCTCGAGCTGAACCTCATGTCGACCCACTCCCACCGGCCATCAATTTAGTAGTCTTAGTTTTACGACCTCTCTCTTGAGCAAGCCGAAAATACAAAGGTAAAATCGTATTTGCAACTACAATTTCATTAAATTCCACCACAACTACTAAATGAAATCACATCAAAACAACAAATAAACCACCAACAAGCAAGACCCAACAGATAATCTAACTCATATTCACAAAATCACACCCAAAGAATTGGGTTTTAGCTAGACATGCTAAAGAGATAGAAATTTATACCAATATGAGTTTGCATTCCAATGGGTATGAAGATTTAAGTCTCAAGACAAGTCAAGAGTGAAGAACCACAAGACCCAAGTCCAAAATCTTGGAGTTGAAACCCTTTGAACCTTCAAGTTCTTTCAAAACCCTCTCCAAGCTTAGAACTCAAAAATAAAAGCAAAATATCAAAAAATCATGTTCAAATATGCATTTGAGGACACTAATTCTATCAAAATATAGCCCTAAATGAGTCCAATTTGTGGACTCATCAGAGCACCCCACGGGGAAAAACTAGGACGGATGAAACCTTCATCAAGAAGCCCTTGGATTTGAGCTTTAAGCTCTCTCAATTCTGACACCACAGGAACAGACTAAATAGAGAGAGACTCAACCTCAACATCCCAAACATGAGCCAAATACGCCAAATGATCCTGCCCCACCAGTTTCCTAGATCGAATGGAGGATATGATCTTAGCTAGCTTAGGCTTGTACACCCCTTCCCACTCTAATCTTTCCCTACCAGGGATCTCTAGAGTTACCGACTTAGTATTACAATTAAGCCCGATATAATAGGGGGACAACCATGTCATGCCTAAGATTATATCAAGTCAGTCATATCCAACATAACCAAATCAACCCAAATCTGAAAATCCATAAACACAACAGGACAACACGAGAAACATGGGTGACTATGACTGACTCTTCAACAGGGGTAGAAATATGGATGAGGGCGTTAAGTATATCACAAACCACATCAAATCCTAAGGCAATTGAACTAACACGTATGAATAAGTAGAACCCAGATCACACAAAACAATAGCCATCCGGGCACAGGCAAGAGTAGCGCTAGTGACCACTGCACCACACACCTCAAAACTTGGTCTTGCTCGGAAAAGCATACAACTGAGCCATGTCGTCTTGACGGGCAACCTCCTCGCCTGGCTGCACTACTCTTCTACCTGCATTACCATTTCCCCGACCTCCATGGCCTCGCTGATTTCCTCCTCATATGCCCAGGTTCTCCATAATTTTAACACACTTTATAACTTATATTCAATTACTGAACACTGAACTAGATCGTGCGGGTTAGTTTGGGTACAATTCGAGTTCTGAAATTGTGACTAGGAAAAATAGGGGAGACAGGGCTGAGATTCTGTCTCGCCCTGTTCCGCTTTGGCGGAAGAAATACCGCTCTGGCGGCCTCACCTTGGCGGGGAAAATCCTCCCCAGCGGCCTCAACGGAAACAAAACCCCTGTCAATAATTTTGTTGGGGTTCTTTTCTTTTCTAAACTCCCCAAAGGTTCTCAACTATTACTAGGCATTTAAGGAAATCCCTTTAGCTAGGGCAATCATTGTCTACCCCTGGTCAACCCAACGAAGTACGTACTTTAGAATCCCTTTACATCGTTTCAACACTAGCACACACATATCCCTAGGATATACCCAGACTCTCACACTATTATCAGTTGGCCGCAATGCACGTCAAGATTTCTCGCTTACAAACCACATCGTAATTTATTCTAGACCCTTGCACCTAATCTCATGATGACTTTATTTTCATAATAAGTTTCACAACACTCAAGCAGTTACAACTTGCAGACAAGTCCAAATTCCTTAATTAGTTTGTTCCATAGAAGACCATTACTCATCATTTATGCCTTATATGGCCCCTAAGACCAGATACCAATTGAAACCTTCTCAGTTCCAACTAACTTGCTTGTGTCCCTCCAGTCGGGACTACGATGTCTAGTTCACTTCGTTGAGATACCAATTGGAATTGGGAGATACCAATTGGACTCAACTCATAGCACAAGCGACAATAGTAGCTAGCGAGCCCCACAAAACTGCTAATTTTAATCATAGAATTTGGTCGAACCCAATTCTTAACCGCCTCAATCTTTAACTGATGGTAACCAGACCTTAAATCAAACTTAGAGAAAACCGATGCACCTTGAAATTGGTCAAAAGGGTCATCTATCCGAGGCAATGGATATTTGTTCTGAATAGTGACCCTATTTAACTGTCGATAGTCTATACACATCCTCTCTTACTAGTGATGGTGTTACCACTTTTGTTGCTCTAGCTCGGACCATAGAGTGAAAGAGGAAAGATACCAATTGGATTCAAGTCATAGCACAAATGAGTAGAAAGAAGTGAGCTTTTCCAAAAGTCCTATAGCCTCTCGAAGAAAAGTACGGACGTCATCGTACTGTTCCGCAAGACTCTACTAGACTCATTTTGGTATAATGAGATCAACGAACCTAGGGCTCTGATACCAACTTTGTCACGACCCAGACCGTCGTGATTGACACCCACACTAACCATCCGGTGGGAGAACCATTACTACACCCCAAACTAACAAATTTTATGAAAACTAAGGCATTTAAAGATATAGAAGCAGGTTTAAATGACTAAAAGAAATATAGAGAGCCCATAAACTCTCCAAGTTTTAAACAAATAACTTAACCAAATTAATGCGGAAATTCAACCCCTAGAACCTGAAATTCATGGAACCAAAACTCTACTAACGACAAGTCTAAGAACAAGGGGTACAACCCCGAAACTAAACAACACCTTAAACAAATAGTCTGAGTCCGAAAAGAGTGGACTTAAACAAGATATATTCATGGCAGCCTGAAAGAACTGACTTACCCTTGAATCCGATCACGCTCAATAGTCACCTAGATGAGGTCTATCAATAACCACCTGAAGATGCCCTGTACTCAACAAAGAAAGAGCAAGTGCAGTATCAGTATACAACCACAATGTACTGGTAGGATCACGCGACTATCCCATTAAGTGTAACATACATTAGTCAATACAATACTATAATCACATGCACATATCAAACATATGCAATATCATCAACATATACGAACAATGAACAACTTCACGATTCTCACATATCACAATTATATCAATTTAGAGCAACATACCGTCTTCCAATATCAATCATCATTAGATATGAACGAACTCGTCACAAGTAGATACACAACACAATTCAATGGTCCTCTCATGGAACCCGATTCAATGGTCCTCTCATGGAACCCACACCCAAACAGTTAGCATACCGAATCGTGGTACCCGATCCACTGATTATGCCAAAACGTGGCAATCGATCCCATAATTATGCCGGAACGTGGAAATCGATCCAAGTTAGTTATGCCGAAACGTGTCAACCGATCCAAGTTAGTTATGCCAGAACGTGGCAACCGATCCAAGTTAGTTATGCCGAAACGTGGCAATCGATCCATTCAACACACCACAATCACAAACACGAGTATATCGTTAAGATCATACATTTAAGTCATGATTTCATGGTAACCATCATTCATCTATCTCATTTACAACAAGTGTGATCAATAATGCAACATTCATATACATACATGTATCATAATGAAGTAAGAACAAACATACATCACACAATCATAGAATCACAACCATCACCTACCTCGAATCCAAGCTTGAATCCCTTAAGGCACTTGAATCTTCCCTTTACGGATTCTTTCCACTTGTTCTAGGCCTACAAACAACAATTTCTACGCAAGGATCAACAATCAAGATCCAATTACCCAGATCATAATCAATAATATTAATCCTAGATCTACTCTTGATCCTCATACCCAGATTAGGGCTTTTTCCACCATAATTGCCAGATCAAAACCCTCCCTCGTCGATAATTACCCATTAGATTATGTTCTACGGATTAAAAAATAGATTTGGAGAGTTAAAATCTTACCTTTAGCCTTAAGAATGGTGGAAAGTTGTCAAGAATTGTGTGGGGTTCGTTGCTTATCTCTAAAAATCGAAAAGTGCAGAATAAAGTCGTTTAGGGGTTTATTTACGACTTTAAGTCACGTCTGGCCCGCCACAATGGCACCCACCTTGCTACAGCGGCCCCGCCCTGGCGGAAAAAATCTCACCCAACGTCTTGCACGGAACCATTGAGCTATTTTAATAATTCCAAGACCCCTATTTCACAACACACCTTTAACTAACGACTCTTCAAAAAATACCATTCACGCTAAGATCGATTCCGAGAGTTCTACTCACCCGAATTCAATTCTGTAAAGTCATACAGATTCCTTAACGACTTATCTAACCACTCATGTAATGAAAATCATAAATAGGTAACCCGATTGTTACCAGATTTCCCTACACTTTAACATATCTGATTTCATCCAAATCTGGACTAGGTTGGGAAATCCAAAGTTACTACTCAAAAGTTTTCTGACCCCAATTCTTTCTCCATTGGCTTTTCTCTAACGATGGAATCAGGTCATTACAATTATTTAATTCTCTTTCCACTTGGCTCATATAATTAAAATATGTTCGTGGAGTTATTTTATAGAAAAAGGGAAAAACAAAAGAGTTGGAAACTAATTTATGCGGCGTAGAATACAGAGCAAAGAGGGACGGAAAAAAAGTACTTCAGGTAAAAACTTTTCTTTAGTCGACTTTACTTTCTGCATACGCGCGCTTAAGGGGTATAAATTGTTGGCGTGAAGGAATCTGTTGATAATGTACAATTTTGCTGCCAATTGGTAATTGAAAGTTAGAGACAATTTTAGTATAATTATTAGGTTGAAGTGAATGATTTTTTAAATAGTTATGTTTAGAATGCAATCATTAGACAATGATTACAAAGTTAGGAGTTGGGTGTTTTGGTTTTCCATTTCGTGGTGAGGTATAGATAAGTGTTTAAAAGCCTTATTCTTTTATTTACATGAAATAATGGTTTCTAATAGTGGGTCCTTACTAGTACATGGTTGTTTAGAAGAAAAGAACGGAGGTTTTATTTTGGATTGAAAATTTTCGTTTCTGTAGAATAATTATTTGGTTCCTTTTATTAACATTGTAACCGTGTCCATGGGTAAATGATTGGAGGTGATGAAAGGGAGGGTTTGCATTGGTCACGGTTATCGCTACTGGTTTAGTAACCCGTGGCTTCAATTTCTAATAATGTAATTTGTTTATTACATTATAAATTAGGTGTATGGTATTATATGCATACCACTAGACTTATGTTAATTGGATAAATTAAGACTTAATCTAGGTTTAAAATTTAGGAATATGAGACTTGACATATTAGTTGACACTAAGAGTTATGAATTTAGTCATAGATTAGGATGAGTTCTGGGTCTAGGCTAGATATATAGTAACTGGGTGTATATGGACTTATTTTATTACGAATATTACATATTTGATAGATTACATTCTTAAGCTTTACGGAAGCAAAAGGAAAAATCTTGAGGATTCGTGACACGTGTTCGACATTCAAAGTATGTTAAGACTTTCACACTTCGTTGAAAGATGTTTTTCTAATTAAAGATTAAAAATGGAATAGCGAAAGATGGAGATCTCGTACCAAATGTGTGATGGTCATTGGTACGAGTACCAGTGTTATAATTAAAGGAAAAGTTTATTATAATAGAATACGGATTGTAATTCGAGAATGCCAAAGCATATGGGCATTAGTTGATGTATTATTGACATGTGTTTCTTTATGGAACTCGTATATTTACTATAGTTGAGGTGGTTATATATTATGTTGATATTTGATTGATTAAGATGCATCATCATCCCATTTTATTGACATCATATTATGCACATGCATTGACATGATGTTGAGTATAAGTTGCGCATGTGGAGATCATATGTGCTGAGATTGTGAGATGTTAAGATTATAATTTGGGCACGTGGAGATCGTCCGTGCAGAAATTATTTGATTTTATGATAATGCGTTGAGATCGTCCATACAGACACGTGGAGATCGTCCGTTTCTGTATATGCACCACGCGAGTCCCCTATGGGTCATGAACTCAAGATGTATTTTTGAGGAGTATCACGTATATACGGTTGAGAGGGTACTTGGTATCTGAGGCATATCATTTCATGGTGTCACATTGCATTGCATCTCATGACGTCCTTCATACTTGATGATTATGTGTATTATTGGTGGTTGGAAAGTACTTGATATTTGATCACCTCTATTTGATGAAACTTGACTGGTAAGTATAATATAGACTTGTATAAGTAAATAACTGATTTTCTTATATGAACTCCCGTCACTACTTCTTTTTTGCCGGTCCATGAGATATACTGGGTAACGTAGTTTTGTACTCATAATACACTTGTTGCACTCTTTTGTGGTGCAGATTCGATTCCTAATACGAGTACCTCTCGCGGAGATTTCTGAGTTCGAGTTTGGAGTATCTTGGAGTTGTGGCGAGCTGCTTGGCTTTTCCGCAGCCCACTCCTCCCTCTATTTTATGGTTTATTCTATTGAGTTTGTATTAAGACAAGATATCTCTTATGTTTAGGCTTGTCATTTTAGTTTCAGACTTGCACCATATTTTAGAAGCTCTTGTACTTATGACACCAGGTCTTGGGTGGTATTTAGCTTTCTGCATTTCGTATTTATGAATGACTTAGTGTTGAACACATTTACTTGTTGTTTACCTTTTTACCTCATTATTTAGTTGAATTGGTAAAATTAATGGGTTGTCTTACCTATCGGTTGGGAACATAGGTGTCATCACGACTTGTAAATTTTGATCGTGACATGTTGTCTATAGGATTGATGGGGGTTTCCCTTTGCAGAGTTGTCTCCAAAAGAATTGAGGTTTTCGATTCCATGTCCTAGAGATGTAACATTTATGCTATCTTCTCTAGTATTTGAAGATTTCCGCACAAGAGAAGGATAATCTCTAGCATAATCTTTCAAAAAACGAGTTAGATTATAATTTTGAAGACAAAGGGAACTGTTTTTGTCACTAGTTCTAGCATTCAAATCACTAGCTTCTTTCCCGGCATGAAACAGAAACATATTTTGAGGAACATTAAAGAAATTTTTCACTTGTCACATTTTCATTGCCTAAAGATTGATGAGCATGCTTCTGTTCGATACTCATGGAATTCCAACTCCTCATGTCTCCATCAGTGTGAGCATCAACATCATTAAGCACCTCAAGGAACTTATTCTTGGAAGACTGGAAAGATCATATAAAAAAGAAAATATTAAGGTTATTCGAGTTGCACCGATTTTTTTTTGAGAAGGCATATAGAGGAACAAATTTTCATGCTACTTTGAAAAAACGTTTTCTACTACAGTGGAAATGAAAAACCCAAACTTGCAAGAGTTGGCCCGATCTCTATTGATGAAGAAGACATGGGGAAATAAATAAACAAAAATGACTAGATACAAAGAATGAAGCTATCATGTTTAGTAATTGAACCAATTAATTTTTAGCTAACAAAATTTAACATTTAATACCTATTCTTTTCTTTTTTTAAGTAGTGCACGTTCTAGAAATTCTAGATTCGCCTTTGATAAGGTACCCTCTACAATTGAAGGAGGAGCCAAAGTATATCCACGTATGCAGAACATAATACCACTAAAACAACTTTTTATTTGAACAAGTGACTCTCAATTAATTATATATGGCTTGAACTATATCAATTCCTCCACATATAAAACATTAATCTTATACCACAAGAAAAATAAAAAAAAACAATTCAAATAAAAGCACACGTTACAGACTAAAATAAAAAAGAAGCACACAGGTCAAAACATATATGATAGAATTAAAAAGGAACATAAATCAAACAAGAAAGTTTATTGTTAATTTTACCATAACCTTACAACATTTAAAAAAATAGTTGATGCAACAACATATATATAAAATAATTCAAATTGAAAACTTTACCATTCTCAAGTATTTCACATGTAGTACTCCAACACTGAATAGCAAATATCTAGTTCTATCAATGCTAAAATCTGTCACTTCAAAAATCAAAGCAAAGAATAAATATAAAATAATTAGAACATATTATGAGAATTTGATAAAAAATAATTTAAGAAAGTAATAGAATCTGATTCTCAACCTGGAAACTCAATTTTGAAAAGTACTGCTATAAATAGCACAAAAAATATTGAAGATTAAAATTAAATAAATAAATAATTCTCTTCGGTAGATATACTAAGTTCATAATCTTCACTAAAATTATTTGTCTAAAATGAGTAAACTAGTATCTGAACACGTGTGTTGCACGTGTATCTCATATTATATGTTTGCATAATATGTATATAGTGATAAATTTATGTGTACATTTAAAAAAAACATTTGATCGCAATATAAATTGAAAAACATGTATAAGATAAGGAATCAAAACAGATACCCTCAAATTTCAAACTATAAGCATAATAAGAATATGCATTTCTCATGAGTTTAATCAATCATCTATTGCAATAATCCCTGCAATTCATTGAGAAACTTTCAATATATACACCAACCGTGTATAAAGAAAACTTGAAATGCATAACAACAATTATATTTATATTTCAATACACTATAAAGTCAATTTTCCTTTCTGCATTATACTGTGGATTCCACACAACTTCTATTAAAAAAAGGAAAGACAAAATTAGGAAAAATAATATCAACAAATTGGAATTAAAATGTAAAATTGAAATAAGCGGAAGTGAATCAAAGATAAGTAGAAAATGTTCACCTAAACATGAATAAG
Organism: Solanum chiquidenum; assembly: GCA_029582725.1. NCBI lineage: Eukaryota > Viridiplantae > Streptophyta > Magnoliopsida > Solanales > Solanaceae > Solanum > Solanum chiquidenum. The sequence continues at coordinate 4,275 of JAJOOS010080522.1, read as the reverse complement.
GAAACGTGTTGAGATAAAGAAGGGTAAAGTAAAAGTGTGAGCTGATATATGGAGGAAATTGACAAATATAACTGTCTGTATTGAATAATGAAAAGACAACTCTTCAATTTCTTAATTTCTCCAAAAAATTTATAACTATGATCTCAAGATAATATAAATTTATTAATTTAATAAATGACATAAATAAATAACATACATTGTACATATGAGTAGTTAATGGGATAGTGGAAAAGACTCTTCCTGAAATTATTTTTATTTCTTTAAAGTAATTTTCAATTTATAATATTAGTGCTATAGAAAAATCATATAAAACCATAAACTACCGTAAGTTTTTTTTAGTAATTATTTTATTAAATTATATACCTATTATTTATTTTCAATTATTTATAATCATTCCGTAAATGTATAAACTAATTTTGTAAATCTTGTAAAACGAAAGAAATTATTTTTTCTTATCATTATTTTATTTATTATTAGCATTTAATATGACAACATTTAAAAAGGATTAAGACGGGAAATGGCTTTTCATGATAGTAATTACTATTTGAATCCCACGTTTTGTTTTTTTTTTGATATATATAATAAAGAACACTATTTTTTGAAGGATATGTAATTCAATATTTATTATATTTTAGGAGCATTATTTTAATATTTAATATTTAATTATATTTTAGAACATTTTGTTTTAATAAATTAATGTAGCCAAGAATTTGAAATGTTTTGACATTTTGTTTATCTAACATGTAGAATTTTGTTTTTGAACCAGAAACATGTAATCAAGCCTTGATTGAATTGTAATTTTATTATTTACTAATTAATTAATTAAATAATTAATAACATATTGATTTACTTAAGGGGCAAAATGGTAATCCAACTTTGAAGATTGGAGCTTTCCACTTTTAATAATATATGATATTAGTAATATATGATATGATGATGATGATGATTAATTACACTTTTGTCAAAGCAGTAGGTCCTAAATGAAAACTAAATTCTAAAAGGACTATGCAATGTTTTTAAAATAGACATAGCAATATATAATGTAAATGAAGACCCACAGTTTACTTTTGTTACATAATCAAATCTCTTTATATTGAGATCACACCGAATTTATTTAGTTATTATAGTAAAATATTATTATAGAAATATATACTAATATAACATGACATAAATGATCTACTTCAAATAAATTTTAATCGTTGTAATAAAATATTATTCTAAAATAATTGCTATAAAGTATTGCAATTCGAACCTTCATCATTAGAATGAAGATTTGGACAACTCACTAACGGAGCTACATGAGCCGCTATAATCTATTGAGCTCAGCTCACCAGAGTTAACCTTATTTAGATAAGTAAATTATCTTAGTATATAATAAGAAAATAATATTAAATTGATCTTATTAATAATGAAGAACAGTTAGTGAAGGGATGAGTGATTTCTTAAGAAGTGTGCTTGAATTAAAACAATGTCATCATTTTCAACAAATATGAAATTTGGATTTTTAATATTATAAATTGAGATTTACAATTCTATCACATTTCATTTGACTATTAAGTTTAAATTGTAATGATCTTGAAGGTCATTTTTGGAATTTTCTGAAAAATTATCATTTTACTTATTCTGATAGTTGCGTCGAGTCATGTTTGATCAACTTTTGAGGTTAGATTGGAAAACAGACCGAAAAGGTTGAGATTGTTTTGGAAGTATTAGAGTTTCAGAAGCTTTTAAGTTGAAATGGTTGACTTTAGTCAACATTTGGAGTTGAGTCTCAGAATGGAATTTCACTAATTGCATCAACTCCGGAACATGATTTTTGGTCTAGATGAACTGTTGGTTTGGGTCTCAAGGTTTTTGGTTTGAATTTGAGACATTAGACAATATGCAGGAAAAGTTAAGGTTAAAGTTTGACTTAAGTCAACATTTGAGGTTAGAAAGGTCATTTTTGAGTTTTGATGATTCCACTAGGTTTGTTTGGTATATTTGGTCTAATTAAAGGTGTAGTTCAGTTCTTTGAAGATTTTGGAAGAATTTCATGTCCTTATTTAGAAATTTGGAGATTCTTAAGTTAAAGTTCACTTTAGTCAACATCGCGTTAAGGTGACCTTGTTTGGGAATTTTGATGATTTCATTGAGTCCAAATATCATTTTCAAGCTAGTGGCATATTTTGTTTGTGTTCGGGAGTTTCCAAATGAGTTTTGGGTGAGTTTCTAAGAATTTTAGGTGTTATGACGTTGTTTTAGCAATTTGTGTCAACTAAAAGCTTCGTTATTAGTTTTAGAAATCAAAAAATTATTCTGAAACTTCAGAATGTTTGATCATGAATTATAGGATTGATCTTCAAATGTTGGTGCATTTTCTCTAAGACGACATTGGACTTATCGCGGTATATGAAATAATTATTTACCGAGTAGAAATAATATAATTTGACTGGACAAATGAACACAAAATTGAGTTTCGGTTGAACATGCAAGTTCATATCACTATTTAAGACATTTACGGAAAATAATTGGGTCATTTCACTATCGTATGACGAAATTACGGCTCTTTTAGTGAAAATTTAAGTTACTGGTTTCAGGTGTAAATATTGTTGTTCATGTATTTAAAATTTCAGACTGTGTTCATTTGGTATTTTGAGTATATTGAGAGTTCTAGAGCTCAGAATGGAATGATTCTTGCGGCATTCTTCTAGATTTAATATAGGGGTTAGTATCCCATCCTCAATTAGGCGTTCTCTCATGATTTCTTCATTTGATTTTCTTTCTTTATCTGTTAAGTTCTTGGGGGAAACTGAGATTTTGTCAATTTGAATTCAGTTTTCTATGAAAAATGTATATTTATGATCCTTATGTTATGGATAAACTAATTTTGGGCATTAACATAACATGTTGATTCATCAATTATTTTCTTCATAATAACCGCATACATAAGCATAATAATTTGAGCTTTTTCCGTTAAAGATAAAGTTTGATAAATTGAGTATTTCAAGGTTTGACTCCATTTGGGAATAAAATTTCATATTTGAACTTCCCTAAGCATGGATAAGATATTTTTCAAGAAATATTTTAAATTTGAGTCGGGATTTCGAACCCGAGTATTGAGGGGTTTTCTCATGAACTTGTGTTTTAAGTAAATTAGAGTTTTGACTAGGATGTCGACTTGTCTTTATTTACGATTTCACTTGTGAGTTTCAAAACCTTTGGGTATTATGATTTTCTATAAAAATTCCAGATTTATCCTTGGCTCAGAATTGACTTTTTGGATTTTTTCGGACCCAATGTTTAAAATCAACATTACGGGTGTCATTGTTCATATTTTCTTATGGATATTCTAAATTTGATTAATTGGTGTAGATTCTGTGGATTGACGTGAAGGAAATGCTCAAGTTTTGATTTAATTTCTTCCAATTAAGGTAAGTGGACCTCTTGACCCTTCGTTAAATGTACTGAACCTTGTATGCCTTGTTGTGTAAATGGGAGTAATGAAAATTGATGGAAGGATTAGTAATATTCTTGTTCTTATTAAATGTTGAATGAATTCTATTGTTGATACTGTGGTGTAAAAAGGAAATTATTGTTATGCTATTGTATGATGTGCCTTGAATACTTGAATGGTTATGCTAATTATTCACCTTGATGAAGTACCTTGATTAATTGTGATTGGTTGTTGGTGTTGGAATTTTATCCTTTTATTGAGTATTTGTACATGCCTATTTGCATTGGAACTGAGGCAGTGTTATGATGGGTACTATGTGATGTTGTTGAAAAATAAGAAAACCAGAAGAGGATGTATCATTTCTGTCACGCCCCGAGCCTACACCCTGGACGTGGCCGACACTCGAAAACCATTGCTGGCCCCCAAGCGAACCCTTGGCCTGGCTTTCTTAACTCAGCGGAAACTTAACTCAATAGAATAACTCCATGCAATGAAAGGTTTTAAAACAACCCAACTGATAAAATCTGGCCAAAAAGGCAACTCGAGTCTCAAAATAGAATATTCACATATATACATAGATGAGAGACTCAAACTAACTGACTGACTGTCTGTCTATGAAGCCTCTAAAATACTGAGATGGATGTTGGGACAGACCCCACAACATTCTAATAAAACAAACTGAGAAACACAAAATAACTGAGTCCTCCTGAAAGCAAGGAGGCTCACCACTGACTCCGGAGTGCTCAGCTGGATCAACGACGTGCTGGATGCTGATCCTGGGTACCTGTGTCTGCATCGTAATAAGATGCAGGCCAACGGGCATCAGTACATTGAATGTA
>JAJOOS010080521.1:0-16768 GCA_029582725.1 Solanum chiquidenum | reverse complement strand
TTGACTAATTGAATATAATTGTTGGTTAAAGTAAAGTCTAAACCATTTTCCTCGTGGGATCGACCCCAACCTACAAGTTGGGTTCTTTACTTGATAACGATCGCTTATGCTTTTGAAAGGAGGTGTAATTTGAGCGTATCAAGTCTATATGTCGGTTAATGGAAACTTCCCACAATAATGAACTAAGTTAACTTCTAGAGTTACCTCAACTACGTTTTAAAGATGTCTAGCTTGCATTGACCATGATTATGACTCGTGCGTTTGAAACATGTCATTTTATGATTTAGCTTGGTCATTGCATTTCATATAAAGTCCTTTTCGCATTATTTCATGGCTCTTATGCATTGCTATCATACTTGATACATTCCACGTACTAACGCATACTCTTGCCTATATGGTTTTACTAATGTATGGTCCGACGCTCCTATTCCGCATACTCATGGCTAGTTGATATCTTGTAACTTTTGACGATTGGTGAATCCTCATGTTCCGAGGAATGAGAGTTTCTATGCTTTAAGTATTTTCTTTACGGATTTTTATGTGATGTATGGGTTACGTCTCAATCACTCCTATGATGTAATAGATGTTCGAGACTTATGTTAGACTTCCGCTTTTTGTCAAACTCTTTATGATAAGAAACTGTCTTTTTGAACTCTTTAATTAAATTCTATTATCTTGTTTAATGTATGCTAAGTGGCTTCTGTAGGTCCTCTCGGGGTCTTATACACCATGTTACGACTAGGGTGTACCTTGGGTCGTGACATTTATATATACTATATTATGCCTAAATATTACAATATTGTATCATTAAATCCATTGTTAGATAATGAAAAAAAGTTTTCACACTGTGTAATGATCGAATTGGTGTAGTTGAGTTGTTACATATTTTTTCATTTTATTACTTATTATTTAGTAATTTTATTTATCCTTTATCCTCTATAACTTTTTAAATAGTTGTACCCTGTATTTACATTTCTTGTTTTTTTTTTAAAAAATTAATGTGTGATATTATATAACGATGAAAGATGATATAATATATCTAAGCGTTATATTAATAAAATAATATCATATGTATGATACAATATCACACAATACAATACAATAAAATATGATACAATATAGAACAACCATCCAGAGAAAGTGTTAATAATGCTTTGGCCCATTTTTTTTTTATATGGGAAGTAGGGGATTTGTTTTTATAACTAACCAATTTGAGGGGAAAAAATTAAATATCATCTCGAAATAGAAGCACTTCGGTAAAAAAATTGAATTTTCTAAAGACAAATTTAGAAAATATGATTCAAAATATATAGTCAAACTCTAGCTTAAATATAAATCTAAACGCTGACCTATGATTGATTCATGTGTGTCATCAATGTTATCAAATATGTTGAGTGAAAAGGTTTATGTGATTGACCAAGACATAGCATTTTTCAACAAAAAAAAAAGACATAAAATTTTAAATACGTGACAACTTTTGATTGGTCATTATTTTGAACGAGGATTACCATCTTATTCTAATACATGACATCATTATGTTGGTCTTGAATTTGACTAGGATGACAAGTGTTATATTGATATTTGACATAAATTTGGACCTCAAGATGAAATGAATTTGTTGGATTTGAATCTAATAAATGAACTTATTTAATTTTATAGTCCAGATTACTTGTTAAATCCAAATGAACATTAATTTAATTCATTTTTTTGTATGAATTTAATTAAAATTCATATGTCTACATACGTATATAAAATAACATATTATAATTTCCTTCTTTTAACCTTTTTTGTTAAGCAAGAGATTTCATATTAGAAAATTAAAAAGTGTTTAGTACAGAAGTAGTTGGGGCATCCCCCATATTCGAATGTTCAGCCATGGTATAACCTTGAGTTCAGGTTTTGCAAAACAAGATGCTCCTACAAAAAGAAGTTTTATCGATATCTGTTTGTAGTGCTTGTTTGGCACACAATGGAGAAACTTCCCAAAAGTAGGAGCATCATGGGTCCTATTGGTGGCTCCCTCCTTAGCTATTGAATCCGCTACAATGTTCTACTCCATGTACACATGCATCGAGTTGAGACTCCTAGTTGTTTCATCAATGATTATGTTAGCATAAGAAAGGTGACCTACATTTTTTGAACCACCAAAGGTGACGATTAGGCATTACCTAATCTATCTGTTAATATTAGCAAAAATACAAAATTGGTGTGTTTGAATTTTTATCCAAACCACCTGAGAAATAAGAAAGATGAATAATTCATCCTTGTATAAAAAGGTCCCAATACAGTGGTACATGAGATTGTTCATTATAGTATGGTAACCTCTAGGATGCATAGATAATAAGTGTGAAATACACCGATCCCATGGCCCAAAAATATAAAAAAAATTAATCATTACCAAAAGTAAAGGACTTTCTTTGTTCTCGAATTCTGAAATTTGGTATTTCTTAAAGTCATTTTCAACCAGTTTTTGACTTCATTGGGAAGAGTCAATTCTACGTGAAGAAAGAATATTTCCTGTGTTTTTCACCTATATTGGCAAGGTACTCTGCCAAACTATATACTTATCTATAGTAATGCTGGAATTTATAATTACCATTTCTCTTCAGGGAAATAATCTGGAAAATAATATGAATGATACGACAGTGGATATTGGAGTGATCACTGATCATATTAATAATGATCATGGAGTCAGATTCTATGTCACATTTGTGTATACATTACGCAACATTATATTCCCTGAAGTATAGCGTTGGATTCAACAACATTATTAGTATAATCTCCATAGTAGTATGAGCAGCCATTATCAAAAGATCATTCTCATTCCTAAGAATGTCTCCTCCACCTGCACTGCCTGGGTTTCCTTTGCTGCATCTATCGTGTTCAATTTGAATTTGACTGAACTTGATTTACACCACCTAAGACATTTGATGTTAATTATGGGTTTGAGTTTTTCAATTTGTATTACATTGTCTCTCCATTGTTGATTGTAATATACTTTTAGGAACTGACAAACAAGCAACATTTTGATCTGGCGGATAACATGATTGATAATACTGCTAGGCAAGCTTTTGATCTAATACTTATGACTACATCTGGCTTTCCAGATTTTCCAACAAATAAGTAAAGGAAGGTTGTGTATTAGCACTGGGTGAACACTATTCTTTGTGTTGCTTAGCTACCAAGTAATAAGTGTGTCTCTTATTATGTCTTCTCTATTGTTAATGCCATAAGAATTTGAGAAGAAATTCCATACTGAATTAGCAAGTTGTCCTTGTTTGAAGAGGCGATACACATTATCTAGGCATCCTTGCTCACAACAGATGCACTTTGAAGGTCCATGAACTTTGAATCTTTGTAGAGCTTCATCATTTGGTAGTTTGTTGGACAACTAGTGAGGGACCTATTTTTGCCAAGTTCTTGCAGAAATAAGAGTAGTAGTATTACTACTTCTCACTACTTTCCAGGTAGATTTAGTGGTGAAAAACACATTTTCATTTAGAGTCCAATTATGCATGTAACTATTGTGCGACAGTGCTCAATATTTGAATTAATTGAGGCAAGTCGACAAACTTAAAATGAAATGGTGACTCGCCGAAAGCAAAGGGAAAACTTGATGACCATCGCCGAAGGTGACAAGACTTGGAAGAAAAATGAATGCTTAAAAGGTGAAAAAATGGGGTACTCGGCGATTCTCCGAATGTGAAAGTCAAACTCAAACGAGCTCATGTTCCCAGAAAAAAGATACTTTCGAGAAAGGACTAGCACGACTGAAGTGGATATATATACAAATCTATTTACGGATCTATATGCTTCGATTGGAACTGGAAGTTCTGCTCTTCGGGGTGATGAGGTGGATAATTCCTTACTCCAGCTTCAAAGGAGCATCTTGCATGAATCAATATTAACTCCTCAGTCAGCTGACCTTCTATTTCAGAGATTAGAGCAGAAGAATTCTATAACGGCGGAGAGGGCTTGAAAGTCACTTGACTCTACGGAGAGGGGCTTCGCCTCGAATCCAAATGATTTCTCTTCTTCTCTTAAGATATTTCTAGTTAGGACTTGATCGAGGAATCAATTGACTCCGAAACATAAAGTAACAAGACCATAACCCCGTGCCCCCGCATTAAAGGATCCCAACTCATCACCGACTGAGGTTCAAACAAATAAAGTCTAAAACAAGAAAAAGGTGAGCTAATAAGGAAATGGTGATCGACTGAATCATCTTGGCGAGGCCTACTAACGTCGCTGAAGTGGTCACACAGTAAAATTTGAGCCCAATTTTGGTAAACTATAAATAGCCCAAAGGACAGAGAAATAAGGGTCTCAAACCTTTTCTAGAGAACGGTTTTGAAACTTTTTCTTTAGAGTTTTAAAGTGAAACTATTTTACCTTGAACCGGTTGAAGGCTAAAGTAAGGCTGGCAAAGGGATTGGTTTTTGCCTGGCCTGGTCCGGTTCCCGTTCCAGTATATTCGATACCGATTGAATCGGTAAGGAACCGGTCGGATAGGGTACTGGTATAGGTACTGAAATGGAACGCGGGTTATCCGATTCCGGTTTCCTCTTGCCTCAACGATAGATTAGCTCCTTATCATTGGTTTATTTTAGGTGAGAAAGCATTTCAACCTTAAGAACCCTTATTATGTGAGAAAACCTTTCACATTCTTGATTTCATGTGTATATGAGAAATCTTTTCACAACACAACAACATTGATACTTCACTCTCAAAGCATCCTTAAAACATTTATATCAACTTCATGAGAATATGCATGATTTCATAAACTAGTCTTTCATAGTTCAAAACCCACATTATATCATCATTGCTTGGGAAACATGGGATATGCATGGGTTCATGTATGGGGATTCATCATAAAATCATGGAGTTATATCAATTCATGCTTGATAGATCATAAAACAATCAATTAAATCAATAATTAAGGGAACCCATAACATAAAAGAAAAACTCTAACTCAATTGGGGATTTCTAACTTTGTAAATTGGAGAATTTGGAAACTCTATGGAGGAAAGGGCTCCATGGATGAAAACTATCATACCTCAATGTCAATTACTTGATTTCAATGGAGGATTAGGAGGCTTGATCTTGAAACCCTAGCTTTTTTCTTCAACTTCTAGAGATAGAAATATTTGAGAGGAAGCCTTGTTCTTCTTTAAAGAATTTGAGAGAATGATTTCAATTAGGGAAATTTGGGGGTAAAAACACTTATATAGGGCTTTAGGTGAAGAGCAAAACGACATAGTATTAGGCTACAATAATTAGGAAAAGCCCCAAAAGCCCTTCTTAAAAATAATTTTTGACACCATCGACGGCACGACCTACGGTCCGTTGATTGACATATGAACCGTCCTGGTCGACCTTCGATGGTTTCAGAGACTTAGTCTCTGGGCCACCGGATGACGGGACCCATGTAAGGTCCATGGGTCAAATGACGGACCGTGCATGGCCTCCTGGTATATTTGATTTCCTTTAAAATTCCATCAAGTTTGAGACTCACATACGAGGCCTACCTACGACTCATGCATTGAAAAAGTATTGCATGACGGGCCTACCTACGGTCCGTGTGTCAGACAATGGACCGTTGGTAGCATCCATCGGTACTGGCACCAGACTTCTGAAAAACTAATTTTCCTGTCTTTTCGAATCCAGGGTGTTACACACAACCAACTTGGATGGTTGAAAGTGTCACATCGGCACAAAAGGTGCACAAAATATGAAAAAATGAGTTCAGGGGATAATAGGACCCTAGTTATGTTTAGGTGTGTCTCTGGGATTTCGGTCATAGTCTTGGGGTACTTGTTCCTTATCCCTTTTCTTTTTATAGAAATTGTAAGTTTCTACAGTTTAACATACACATTATTCTACTACATATGTATCTATCGCCATTTTTTTACTTGTAAATAATATAATAACTTCTCACTGTTTCCAAACAGCATACATGTACATATTTTATTTTATAATAAATAAATTTAAGATCACAAATTTTACATAATATTTTAATATTTTTTAAAAAAACTCCTTTTCTATTGGATTCTTGCTCAACTTATATTTAATATACATCACATATGTTGCTATATATTCACACCACATCTATTATCTTATCTCTTCTAACATCTTAATTCTATATATGTAAATAAAGTAATAAATTATCATACTCTTTCAACTCAACATTTATATACGATAAATTTATATAAGTTCATTCATCTCCTATGACTTTAAACACACATCTTTGTTTTCTAATATATAAAATTTTCATACATTTGAAGTATATTTATTTATTTATTTTACCATATGATAAATATATTACTATTAAATTCATTGCATACATATTATAGATGTATATATGATATATCTTGTATTTTACTCTTGTTCTCTCACCAATTTTAAAACAAATAAATGAATAAAATATTCTTAATTATTTTTCCAAAACTAAATTTAAGGACTATCTTTGGATAGGCTCTGAGGGTTACTTAACACATTCCACTCGAGTAACCAAAACCCTTACCTAGAATCTCATTGGTTCGCAAATCAAAATAGAGTTTACATTTAAATTTTTCAAAAATGGTTTCCTAATTTTTTCCTTAAAATTAGGTGGTGACTCTAAATAATTTTAAAAATCAAAGGCATAGTCATTTTATGTTGCAAACTATTTTGACTAGTTCAAAAGTGTTTATGCATGTATTGTTTTTCTCTTCACTTTGATTTAACGAGAACCCACATTAGAACTCGCTTTGTTCCTACTTGACTAACCATGGGGGTAACGAATGGGAAAAGAGATTATACAACGAAGTTTGAGGCTATCGCCCTCATCTAATAGTTTGAACTGATTAAGGGATAGTTAATTTGGAATTAAAGGTAAGGATTCGTAAAGCATACACATGTAGACAGACCAAGTTGTGTGGTGAAATTCATTTATTTAGATGACTATCCATTTTGGTGATAATTAACTTATCAATCTAGCATGCTACACACAAGACAAGGTTACTATTGTAAGGTTTTACTGAGTTAAGGATCCATGGGGAACACTTGCACCCTAGTTTCGTCTTATATTGAATTACAATAAGTCAAATTGTTGCTTGCTACTTGCGAACATTGCATTCAATTACTTTTATACAAAACTCCTCTTTTAATGAAAATAATAAGACTAAGAGCGTGAATAATATCAATTGATCTAAGTCTGAACCTAATTCCTTGTGGGATCGACCCTAACCTCTGTTAGGTTCTTTATTTAGACAACGACCATTTTATACTTGTTTTGCGAGGTGTAATTTAGGTGTATCAGTGTCACATATGAAATGATAGACACTGGTACTCCGTGCAAACAAACAATCTCCCGAATGTAAATTTGAGCTAACCTCTCTGAACTGTAGGTAGTCTGAACCGGCAGAAAGTGTACAGACTTGGTCAATCGTTCCACGATGACCCAAATAGCACAAAATCTCTGGAAAGTACATGAAATCCTACCACAGTCCATATATATCCGCTCCTATTTTCACTTTGGAAATGGGTAACCACTAGGTCAAACCATTTTGCCTCTGGTGCTTATACTTCACCTGTTGATAGTTCAAGCATCTAGCCATAAACGTCGCAATGTCCTTATTAATACCACACCACCAGTAGTGTTGCCTCATATGACGATACATATTCGTCACACCGGGATAAATAAAGTACCTAGAACAATGAGACTCCTCCAGAATCAACCTAACCAAATCTCTAACTTTAGGAACACATATACGACCCTCGATCCTCAAAACACCCTCTAGATCTAAGTTCGCTTTATTAGCCTTGCCTCTAAGAACCCTATCTCAAATTACCCTCAACCTCGGTCCTCAAACTGCTATGCCCAAATTCACTCCATCAAAAAATACCTATCCTCCACACAGACCCTATTGGACTCAGAAATATAAAGTAGAACCAATCGCTTGGCTAAGGACCGGATATCTGAAGCCAAAGGTCGCTCCTCCACGTCTAGGAATCCAAACTCCACATGCTCCCCGCAATCCGACACCAGACATCTACTACCACATTTGTCTTGTCTAGGTGATAGAGGATCGTTGCATCATAGTCCTTCAGTAACTCTAGCCACCTACACTGTCTTAGATTAAGGTCCTTCTGACTGAAAATGTAGTGAAGACTATGGTGATAGTGAGTACCTCACAATGAACTCCATTCAAGTAGTGCCTCCAAATCTTCAATGCAAAGACACCAACTCCAAGTCATGAGTGGGATAGTTCATCTCGTGAATCTTCGTCTGCCTAGAAGCATGACGTAAAATGCATTATAAATCACAATAATAAAAACTTTAAATATTTGAAAGAATACTAAAAATTGGTTTACTCTTGAGATTCTATATGTGCCACATGAATTGGGACATATGGAGTAATATGCATTATTTAAAAATTATGTAAAAAACACTATAAATTAGAATAATTAACAACTTAAAATATTTTATAAACCATATAAAATTCTGGATAATTTTCTAAAGTTTAACTGTGTCATATAAATTAAGAGTGGGAAGAGTATATTGGATTAATGCTGGCATGGATTTCCTTATCTAATAATATAGTATAAGAGAATAAACAAGCACCTTGTGATAAACATGCTTGCTGACCATGAGGGCATTTTCGGTATTATTCAGATTCATGCTAAAAAGGTCTTGTAAGTTGAGCCATCAAAAGTTGTACCTTAGTTCTAGTTGACGAAAAAAATGAAAAGACAGTTTGTAATCACATTTATGTCCCTCTTTTTTATTATTATTATTTTATAATTCTTGATATCTACTGCAGTCCGCGCATACAATTCTACCTTTGCGTTTCATATATTTTGCCCCTGCTTTTTAATTTTATTACAGTAGTTATCTTGTACATTTTGGTAAAAAGAGTGATATTTCATATCTTTTATACAATGTTTTTTAAAGTGACAAATATCTCACAATTCAACTTTTGCATGTTAAGTATATATTTTGCTCCTGCTTTACAATTTTATTACAATAGCTATATTGTACATTTTGATAAAAATAGAGTGATTTTCATGTTTTTTTATAATCCTTATTAAAGTGACAATTACCTCAATTGTTAGCTTCCTACATCGTCAAAAAGTTATTTTACTTCTTCAACTTTTAACAACTATCGTAAAGTATTTTCTCATTAAGTTAAAAAAAAAAGAAAAAAAGGCTTACTTTTTCATAATTATGTTATTGGGTAATTAATAAGTAACACTTAACATATTATATTATAAATAATATTAATTTATTTTTGAAACTTATTACAAATAATAAGATCACATAAATTTTAAAAAATTAAAAATAAATGTGCTTAGCGCGGGCCAAGCACCACTAGTTGTTAAATGTAATGTGTTACACAAAAGTGGGTCTTCTTCGTCTACGTTGACTTGACTTGTGCATTAATCATACGGCAGAGAAGACTATAAGAAATATTCAAAGTCTCCTCCAAAAAGCAAAGACTTACTGTCGCGATTTACACGTTTGTTCCTCGGTCTTATATTAATTGATTATGATATTATAAATAGAAAAAATCTTTTTGACCAGAAAAATTGGTAAGAATGATATTTTATCTATGTTATTTTATATTTTTAAATATTTGTAGTCTTTTAACTTTAATACTATCTTTTAACTAAAAAATGGAAAAAAAGATTAGTTTATTCTAAATTTAAAAAAATATAATAGTTTTTTTAAGCCAAATTTTCTGGTCATTTAGCACTTTCCAAATAAATAATTGTTTCATATTAGTTGTTCATCTTGATAAATAAATAAAAAATTAATTAAAATTTTCCTATACTACGTTTGCAGCTAATTCTTTTTTAAAGTATTCACATTTATTTGTAAAATATCATACATCACTTCTATATCCCTCTCGGATACATCTCTCCTATGTATTCGGATGTTATATCCCCTCTCTAATACATCTCTCCTATCTCGGATACATTTGATATATCTGGAAGTTCAGTGATGTATTTAAAATTTATAAATTTTAAGAATTTTTTGTAATTTGAAAAAGAGGAGAAATAATACAATTAGTTTTTACCACTATGAAATTTATGTAAATTACACCAATAAACAACAACCTTAAAGGTAATTACATTTTAATTATTCGAATAATACAGTTTTTAAAAAATATGGGCCCACCATAATTTGAGTATTGCAATTTCCACAAAAAGATTGGAAGTTGTCAAAAAATGAGTTCCCACTTCCCACTAGTAGAAGCAATTCCATTGGAGAAAGCAACGTAGAAAGACATTTTTTATTGGAGGAGATGTTATTAAGATAAGAGAAGAGTAACGACTTGGTTATTAGCGTAATTTATATAAAAGTCAAGGTCTTAATTGCAAACAAAGTTTCTATATAAGTAGGCCTAGCTAGCCCAAAGTTTTTAAGGGAAGCAAATGGGTTGTCTAGTAGTTTTGCTACTTTTTACACTAGTGACTTGTTCAGTATGTGAGACCTTCTTTGAAGAACGCTTTGATGGTAAGTAGATAGATAATTTGTCTACCAATTGAAGTTGTATATTATATTGGAATTGTTCAACTGTTTAAGCTTGTGATTTGTGTTTCATGGAATAATTTATTCTTCAACTTATTATTGATTCTTTAAAAAAAAGCTTAAATATGTTATCGAACTCTAAATAAAAGACATTTTCTGTTTTTTTTGTTTGTGAAAAGACGGTTGGCGGAACAGATGGGTGAAGTCTGAGTGGAAAAGCAGTGAAGGAAAAGCAGGCACATTTAAGCACACAGCCGGCAACTGGCCTGGTGATCCTGATGACAGAGGTTTCTTTCATCTCTCTTCTTATCTTCCTAATATATATGCTTTCAAATGCTACCTTTATTGCTTCTGCTCCTTTTCCTCCTTGCTCTATCCATAAATAAAACACTAAAGTCGTCTTGTGTAGATCCGAGTGTATCTAAATTTGGTTAGTCAAGTAGAGGGATATTTTTAAGGCCGTCAATAGCTAGCTCAGGGATGAAACTAATAATTTGCACTAAGTTTGGGGGTGTTTTCAATACTTTTTTTATGATTGATTTTGTGTATGTTTTTGGGGTATACACTTAGGACCAACCACAACCTTCAAAACTAGGAGATGATGGGCCCGTATCTCTACCCTTCTCTACTTAGTTCTCAAACTTGTGACCTAAGTGTCTAAATATGCTAATTGTGAAGTCTCTTGAAGAGGTGTTGCTATCACAATATGATTCTTCAGAAGCAATGCTGCTGTTTTACTCTTTCCTGTTCTAATTATCTAAAAGTAAAACACTATAAATTTACAATATTTAGATGATTTCTGGTAATTGATACATAAAAAATACATAGGACTGTCGAAGTTGATCAAATCAAGTAAAACTTTGAAATCTTAAATGAATAAATCTTTGTTGCTTGAGACAGGACAAGAAACTTCACAAACCCTTTCTGTTTGCATTTCAAAACTCTTCAAGAGCTTAGATTCATATATCTAAATTTCTTTTTATTTTTTTGTCGTCTCCTTACTTTATGTAGCTAAAATAATGAAGTTGTCTCCTTATTTTATGATCTCTTGTACTAAACCACCAGTCCTGTTCTTCTGTTGGTTGAAGAGTTGAGTCACAAATTTAAGATGATAATGATTTTGCAGGTCTTCAGACAACAAGTGATGCCAAACATTTTGCTCTCTCTGCAAAGATACCGGAATTTAGCAATAAAAACACAACACTGGTTGTACAGTATTCTATAAAGTTTGAGCAAGATATTGAATGTGGAGGAGGTTACATAAAGCTTCTCTCTGGATATGTCAATCAGAAGAAATTCGGGGGAGACACCCCGTACAGGTCATTTCTTGTTATGTTCAAAATCTGAAATTCCCTCTTTCTCCCTTTAAGACATCCCATAATCTGGAGATTTTTTTATTGACATAGGCATGTTTTTTCCCTTCCCTATGAAGGATGTTGTGACTTAGCACTACCCCTTAGCAGCGCAACACTTTGTTTTTCTGGCTGTGTTACCTATGGACCTGATTAGTTTACGATCACCCGTTTGGTACACATATCTTGTTCATCATAATATGCATGAGTGGACTTTGTACACTGAATATCTTAGTTCTAAGAGTTATTGATAAGTTACTAAAATAATTAAATACAAAAAGTAGTGTGAGGTTGATGAATTAATTTCCTTATATGTCAGAGGGGGCAGCTGCAACTATTTTCCTGATCTAAATTTGCAAATCTTTTGTGTTGCTGCAGTTTTATGTTTGGACCAGATATATGTGGTACACAGACGAAGAAACTTCATGTTATACTTTCCTACCAAGGCCAGAATTACCCCATCAAGAAGGAATTAGAATGTGAAACAGACAAATTAATACATTTCTACACGTTCATTCTTAGACCTGATGCATCATACAGCATCTGGATTGATGGTAGAGAAAGAGATTCTGGAAGTATGTACACAGACTGGGACATACTTCCTCCCCGCAAAATTAAGGCTGTAAATGCGAAAAAGGTATACTATCTGGAGGTTAGGTGGTTTGGGGAAACTCAGGAATACCTAACTGCCTTCCATCCCTTTACTACTTTGTTAAGATTTTGGTTCTTCTATGGTGTTTTACCCTGCACTTGTTTTCCTTGCTTTATAGCCTACTGACTGGGATGATAGGGAATATATAGAAGATCCAAATGATGACAAACCTGAGGTAATTTATAATGTATGCGTTTAGGTTTCTGTAGGTTTTATCAATTTGCTTTGGATTGTGACTTATTTGGATCTTTTTCCTCCAGGGATATGATTCTATTCCGAGAGAGATTCCGGACCGGAAAGCTAAAAAGGTTAGTTTGCAACTGGAACATAATTGATGGAAGCCATGTTCATCACCTGCATTGTGACTGAGGTTCTATGAGTTCCTTTTCGGTCATATGGTCATTCTAGAAAGGCTTTTTCATCTACCTTTACAAGTATCAATTTTTTTATATATATAGCTTTTTCATAGGAGATATATATATTAAAAATCAAAAAAATTGTTTTCTTTGATCAGCCTATTAACTGGGATGACGAAGATGATGGTATGTGGAAGGCACCCAAAGTACCTAATCCAGCATACCGGGGTGCATGGAAAAGGAAGGTATGATGCAAAAATCTTTTTCAATGGTTAGTTATCAAGAATGAATGGGTTAAGTTAGAACTGGAATATCTAAAAATTTATTTTTATGATGCAGAAAATCAAGAACCCCAATTATAAAGGGAAATGGAAGATCCCCTGGATTGATAATCCAGGTAATGAATGTTTGCAATCATATCATACTGCACGTGACACTTCTATGAAGTTTTAGGAGAAAATCGGAAAACAAAACCTGATCTTTCTCTTTGTTTTCAGAATTTGAAGATGATCCTGATCTCTATGTGCTGAAGCCAATCAAATATGTTGGTATTGAAGTTTGGCAGGTAATACAGACTATCTTATTCTTAGGCAATGTCGTCTACTATCTTTTTCTTCGGGCAATGTCGTCTTTTCTGACTAGCTAACACAGCACTTTTGTAATATATATAGTAAAAAGTGGATTGTAATATGTTGGAGTGCAGGTAAAGGCAGGTTCTATTTTTGATAACATTCTGATCAGCGATGATCCGGATTATGCAAAACAAGTGATTCAGGAAGTGTTTTCCCATAGGGAGGTCTCTACTTGATCCTCTATCCTTTACTAGTAATTTGTAGATCGATTTCTCTTGTAGTACTTAAGAATTTCTTGAAACATTTTGTTAGGCTGAAAAGGAGGCTTTTGAAGAGGCAGAGAAAGTGAGAAAAGCAAAAGAAGAAGAGGTAACAGTTCTTGCTTATCACTAACATTATACCTAACCTTCTTTTGCTGATGCATAAGTTCTAAAATGATTGGAAATTCTTAGGAAGCTCAAAGATCAAGAGAGGAAGGTGAACGGAGGAGACGAGAAAGGGGTAGGGACAGACACCGGGACAGATACAAGAGGGTTAGTATTCTCATATATTCGGATTTTTGAATATGCGTTTTGCAGTAGTTTCCTCCTAAAATTTAATACATTTTTGCTTTACATTGTTATGATATTGTAATATCTAATTATTGATTTAACACTTTTCTCCAGCGCTATCACCATGATTATATGGATGACGATCATGTAAGCTCATAATTCTTTTTCTTCCACCCCGGCCTTATTGTCTTTACATGACTGTGAGAGTCAATAGATGTGTAGTAATTGGAAGTCTCAAAAGATGGTTAATTCAATATAAAAAGATTGATTTTGAAATTGTTATGGAGTTGAAATTATTTTTCTTAAGACGAAATGTGGTTCTAAACTTTGAAGAATATCATCACTCTATTTATGACTTCTGTC
This sequence comes from Solanum chiquidenum, assembly GCA_029582725.1. NCBI lineage: Eukaryota > Viridiplantae > Streptophyta > Magnoliopsida > Solanales > Solanaceae > Solanum > Solanum chiquidenum. Next base: position 2,406 of record JAJOOS010080521.1, on the reverse strand, counting down.
TGAAAGGTTGATCCTCTAAAACGGATAGATTCCTTGGTTAGTTATGTCGCAAGTGCAAATAGCAGATTTACAGCAATATTGAAATTTGCAGTCATATCCAGTACAACTTGTAATGTTAATATAGTTTACTTAAAATCAGAGGTTACTGAAACAAATGATGAACATAATTAAAGGTTTGGTAGATGAATTGTTGTGCCTTGCACCTTTGGTGACATCAATTGCTCTTCTGGTTTTGCAGGATGAACTTTAATTTGGTGTTAAGACCATATACTACATTTTCCAGCATGGAGACAGATACATTTGGGTTTATTGTGTTCCTCTTATTGTAGCTGTATTTTTGCAAATCGCTAAGGCGTCAGATAAGAAGTGCATATGTATCTCTAAAACTATTAATTATATTTGAAAGTTTGAGTGTCAAAGCTTTGGCTAGCGTGAGTGATTTTCGAAATGTGTTTCAGGACAATGATATTCAGTGATATCTATTCGTTCATGCCCTCAGAATGTTCATATTGAAAAATTTAACTTCCTCTTATCTAAACATATTTTGAATGCATCATCAGTACTAAAAACAAGACTAATCAATCTTGTTCCATAAAACCAATAATCTTGATCAATGGAGGATCAGTACTCAAGTCGCGACAGAGACAGAAGTTGCATGTGTGGATGATATTGAGAACTTATAATATGCAGTAATATGAAAATTTTCGTATAGATGTCCAGAATTGAATGAATTGACAAAGATAATTCCATCACAATGCGGTATTAAAGTTGCCTCAAATTGGTTTTTTCAGAGCCAAACATTTACTAACATGATTCATATTTTGTTTTATTTTACTTATATAGAAAGGACAGTTTTCAACAGGTATGCTAAGAGTAATTTAACAAAAGCTAAGGGGTAGTTTAGTCTTTGAGCATGAACCAATTATGAGTCATTACTCATTACTGATGACACGTATATGTCTTGTAGCCATTGCACATTATTCCTACTTTCTTTCTTTTTTAGGAATATTTCAGTAGATGCATGTACTATCATTTTCTCAAGTTCTCTATAATTTTTATCATTTCTTAGGATTTTACCATTATTTTGATAGGAAAAAAGAGCTAACCTTCTTTAAAAATATCTTTTTAAAGGGTTGAATTTTAATTGATTTAGCTATGACTATAAAAATATAAGAGGGGGCTTGTAAAGAAATGGTTATGTAGTATATGTATGATAAACTAAAAAGGTAAGAGAATGAAATTTCATTATTTTGAAATTCATCTTTTATGCATTTTCTAAAATCGATAAACTTGATTTTTATTTATTAATCAAAATTGGATTGGATGTTGTTTATAGATAGATACATACTATTATTGGTTTCTTTTAACCAAATTCATCAAAGGTTGATGTAGCTATATATTTTGAAGAAATTTTCATTTTATTTTTTATTTCAAAAATATAATATTGTAACTATAACATTTAAACTTGTTGAACTAAGTTTAAATTTAGGGATTCCATTTCCTCCATCCAACAAGGGGCTCTACCAATTTAGACTATCAAGTTGAAATTTTGAATATGTTACAAGAAACTAGATTGATGAGTCACTTTTGACAAAATTCAAATTATCGAATTGAAAGAGTTTAGATTTTGTGTTGTTAAATATACTATGATGTTAGATATTGGTGTAAATCTCATGTGGTTGAACAATGAACACACTTAAAAGTGTTGCATTTTTTTTATTTTTTTGAAGATGGTAAAATCTATATTTATTGGTTTGAATTTTTTTTCTTCGTCTTTATTCCATGGTAACATTGAATGAGTGACACAGCTATTTTGCACAAATGTGCTCAGTGATAGTAAATCAAATTTTAGAGATCTCCCTTTAAATTATCAGCTTATTACATACTTTATCAAACTTTTTCATGCTTTTTAACTTCTTAGTTATCTCTGCACGCAAATTTTATTTGACAATTTTATCTACAAATAAAGATTACACGCGAGGAGAAATTACATCAGTAATATATGATGTCTAAATAGTATGAGTTGTAGATAGTTCTCTTGTATATATGATGTAAAGAAATAAAGGTGTCACACCCCAAAACCCGATGTGATGGCACGTGCCTAAACCCCACCAGACACGTCAGCCTAACACCCAAAAACCCGATGATACAGAATTTATAAAACAAGAATAAGATAGAAAGATAAGCGGAAGTCTTTAAATAAACTCAACATAACCCCAGATTTGGTTGTCGCATGTACAAACCTCTAAATACAGAATTCGAATAAAAGTATACAAGTCTCAGAGTATAGTTCTCGAATAGAACAAAACTGAAAGTAAAGATAACTCAAGGGCACGTCTGGAATGAACCGCTACCTCTCAAGTATGTCTCGAAGCTCAATCTGCTAAAGAAAATACTAAGCCGAAT
>JAJOOS010080518.1:0-23397 GCA_029582725.1 Solanum chiquidenum | reverse complement strand
AACAAAAAAAAAAAAAAACTACAGTATGTAAAAACTTATGCCCAAAGAGTTGCTGTACAATTTCTTCTCTTCAAGAAGAGGGCTATATAACGAACATGAAGCTAACTTAGGAGGAAATTACTTCTGATTTTATTGCAAATACATTAAACGTATCAATAAATGTCACAACGTGGGTTGAAGGTTACTTGAGCTATATTGCAAAAATGTACGTGGGCTGATATTGAATTTATGAGCTTTTTATTGATTCAATAATTTAGTAGATAATTATTTTATGTAGAGAAATAAATTGAATAAAATCCCAAAAAAAGAAGAAAAAAAAAAATGCAAATGGAGGCCATAGAGAGGTGCCACATCACCTCATCTATGTTTCTCCTTTATATATATATATGATATGATATATGATATGATATGATGAAGGTTTTTTCCCAAGATATCATTAATGACATTCTTACCACTAATATCAATGAAAAAATATAATCATAAATAGATTTAAAATTTTATAACTTTAAATTGATCCAATCAAAATATGTTTGTTTAAAAATAACTATCTTGAGGTGATCATATCTAACATTCTGATTGTCCAACAACATAAAAGATATATTTAGTAATAGATATATTTAGTAATAAAATATTCTATTTTCAAACCTTATCAAGATGATCACATAAAATATTTATCTTTATTTTGACTCGATCTCGATTTAATACTTCATTATTATTTTTGATGATGTCTACCATATTTATCATTTCAACTTTAAAAGAAATCAAGACAAACGGTTTTTGCTTTTTTATTTTATATATTTTATTATATATAGAGAGAGACTATTTAATTTGTTGTCTTCTCCAACTGCCACTGGATTCACCTCAGAAGTAGCTGAAGCATCATGTCTCTGCTTCCATGTAAAACCCTAAATCCTATTTTCCTCTTTGTACATACTGTTTCATATTCTTCATTCTTCTTAGTTATTGTATTAATATTGTACTTTTCCCCTTTTTATTTTATGTTAGTTTTTCTTGTTTCGTTCTTGAGTTACCTAATTTCTGTTTTTTTTGGTCTTTTTTTTAACCTCGAAAACCCCATAATTAATACATTTTCCTGTTCGCACTTTTTTTTGGGTCAATTCCTGTTAGAAGGGAAGAGCTAAACCGTGGGAATTGGGTGGTTCTGAGATTTTGGATATCCGGAATATGATTAAGATATTAAGCAATGCAAAAAAATAGGAGAAGTTGTTTAAGAGCTATTATATGGAGAAAACTTAGAAAGATTGATTTTTTATGGGTTCTTTTTTTACTTTTTCTAGCAATTTGTGAACTATCCCATCTCCTTTGACATTATCTAAATGAGGATGAATTGTAGAACATTCAATATTCAAAATTTAAACTTGGATTTGATTTAAATATTACGTTATCTACACTATCTTATTATACCATATTTAAATATTCTCATATCTACACTATTTAATTATGTTCCATAATTAACGAACTCCATATCCAGTTGAATGATGTCACTTTAAACGGATAACTAGTATATGGTTAGTGGAATATTGTGAAACATTTTGGGATGGTTAAAATAGAAAAAATGTCAATAATTTGCTTATAAACAATAGTTTATTATCATAGAGGATTCAAACTGCTAACCTTGACAAGCTTAGGGTTGAGATGTAGCTCCTTGTTGATTGATGATAATATTTGATTAGCTAAAACAGCACCAGGTGCGTCCTGGTTATCAAGAAGGCTATAAATGATCTAATCTCTCTTGTATCCGTAACCGAGCCAAGGAAATCCATCATTGCATCTATATCAATTAGTTTTTTCAGATTGCCCCGAAAAGCTAATGAGTTTAAACATTTCTGTAGTTTTAACAGTGAAGTGCATCATTCTTCCTTCTAAGCGTCTAGAGCTTTTTTCTTACCCACAATGCTAGAATTGAAATGCAAATGTTTTTCATTTGTCTTTGTAGCTTCTCTTCTTTCTAACTTGTGAGGGTGGATTTTCCAGTCTTCTAGGCAATACCTACAGCAACTGTAAATTATTAAAAATGTTCAGTTAGTTGAGCCAGTATATCAACTTTCTAGTTCCTGGCAGTTTGTCCTTCAGCTAATGACCTAAGTATTTCTTTTGGCTTATATTGAGCTAGGCTTTAGGTCTTTAGTTGTTCGGTTAATTATTGTAAATGTTTCAAAGTGCCTCTGTGGGGTATATAGCATGTCCTCTTGTGTGATGCCAATTCTTATCCAATGGGTAGGTTCATAAAAGAGCAGCCTACGCTGGACTTAGAGGGAAGAAGAAATCGACGGGACATTGTTTGATTGCTTCTATAACTCCTTTTCATTCTGTTATCCTGAAAACCCGTGGCAGATTGTCATCGAACTTCTTTTATGGAAGTTCAAGCAAGACATTGTGTGCTTATCATCAAAACTCCACTCTACTTCTCTAATGGGTGCAGAGCACTATCCTCCTCCTTGGTTCAGGTGCGCGCATATATTCAAGTCTAATTTTCTCTCGTTACAAAGTTAATAAGCACCGTATTATTTTTTTACTTAAAAGAATAATAAAAAATTCTCCCTAATATTTATAAGCCTTTGTATTTAAACAGTGTTGCTCCCATGATGAAGTGGACTGATAACCATTACAGAACTTTGGCCCGTCTCATCTCAAAGAAGACGTGGCTCTACACAGAAATGCTTGCTGCCGAACCAATTTTCTTACCAGTTCGGCAATTTGGTAAAGTTCTGCTGCATGGAATAAGACTCTAGTGCTTTTCTACCCAACTATAAAGTACCTTTTTGTTCTTACTGATAAGTAGAGCTTAGCAAAAAGAAGAGAATCATGCAAGTTAATCCTTTGTTCTTATTCTAGACAAAAAGAAATGAACATTTACTGTGCTATATAGTATGTAAAGGCTCACAATTACTGAAGATTCAAACTCGTCTATGATAATTTAAATGAATTGTACCAGTTAATTTTTTCACTGAATGTGCGTAAATCAAAATATCCTATGATTTTATTTTTCCCATTTGTTTTAAGTCATGCGATGGCAAATGTTACTTTCTTTAATCTTGATCCTCTTGCTGCCAGCCCCAATTTTCATGATAAAAGGAAATAGTGGATGTATGTCTCTGTGGTTATATGCCTACTTTCTACATGATCTAAACTGACCTTCTACAAAGAGAAGCTTACAGTTAACACTTCTATAGATGGCACCTGACACTTGAATTTGATATTCTAAATCGATGAATCATACTGTTTTTATATCAATTACTATAGACTCTTTGGGTTGTCTTTCAAGGGTCGAGTTAACCAATTTGGTTGGTTATTTTCATTTTCCTAAACTAAGACCCTTGTCCCAGTTAGATGGTTTCCTAGAAAAGGAATGTTTATTCCGTTGGTGGAAAATACTTGGCAAAGAAGGGGACCTAGATGATGTATTGTTGTAACCTGGGTAGATATGCAAAAGGATCTGCACCAAATGGTGTGACCTAGTGGTCAAAGAAGCGGTTGAGAACCCTGTGGTATCATATTCAAAACTCAGTGAAGACAAGAAAAACTAGGTGATCCTTCCCATCTGTCCTAGCCTTGGTGGATAGAATTACCTATTGCTGGTGAGAGGTGGCAGGTATCCCGTTGAGTTAGTCGAGGTCCGCGAAAGCTGGTACGAACACCACGGTCACCAAAAAATAATAAGAAAAAAAAAATCTCCAAAAGGAACTTTCTTGTACTGATATGTTATTGTGCTTGCAACTTGGACCTTTAAGAGAAGCTTGTCACTGACTAATGCTTGTGTGGTTCTATTGTGCAGTGAGTCTGATATTTATGTGATTTTTCTAATATACCGGGATAGATTCTAGGCATATAGCCCTGAGCAACATCCTAAAGTGCTTCAAATTAGGGAAAATAATTTGGAGATCTTGGCCAAAGCGACACAGCTAATTTTAAGTTCATTCTGCTTTTCCTATCTAAAATATACGCTTCTAGCTTATATTCAGACACAAAACTGATACTTTTTCTCTATTATATAACAGTTGCGGATGTCCTAGCCCCAGAGTAGCTTGACATGGGTGTTTTGGTGTGTGCCTCATGCTTGATCCAAAGGTTCATATTTGTTTGCTTGATAAATTAAATATATTATTTATCTGTATACTTGCTCTGATATATGCACAACTTCTACAAGGAAAGTTTGTTGCTGAGGCAATGTGCGTAATCGCTGCAAATATAAATGTTCCCATGAGTGTCAAATGCAGAATTGGACTTGATGACCATGATTCATACTATGAACTATGTAAGCTATTCAAACTTTCCCTTCCTCACTAGAAATAAGCATCAAAATTCAATTCTTCAATGATCAATCTCTTGATTTTTACTTGTTCCTTTCTTTTGTCTTGTAAGTTACAGCTCCATTTTTATGTCCTGGCCTTGCTTCAAGAAAATCAACAAAAAATGGAGCTCTAGTTTCTTTATAATATATTTCCAAGCAGGACTTTGCTGACATTGTAACTGCTTGGACTTTGAAGTAGATCTTAGACAGCTGACAATAACTCGTAACTATGAAATAGAAACAAATTCATGACCACTTAACTCAGAGCAGAAGCCATGTCCCAAAAAACCCAAAAATTGGTGGGAACTTGAAAATATTTAAAAATCAGATTTAGAACATCTGATCAAATTTTATGGTCAAAATAAATTTTGAAAATCTACTCACAATGACCATATGTATTTTTCTGAAAGATTATCTTCTCTTATTAAATGTTTTTCCTTTTTTGGATTTTTGACTTTTTTACACTATACAAACAATCATGGATTCTATCAACATTTTGAAAACTTCAATGGGCCAAATGTAAATCTTGCCTCACCTTATAAATAAACTTGTGTAACCCCAAACACCCACACAAACCACATTCACAAGTCACTCCCCCTTTACTTCCTCTCTTTCTCTCTCTTTTCCCCCAAAGGGCTTTTCCCAATTTGAACTCTTCAAAAGTTCCTCATACACCAAAATTTTTATCTCATGTATGGCGTTTCACACTGCTTGCCCGTTTACCTGGTATTACATTGTTTTATTTTTGTATTATTTGTTTATAATTTTGTTTATTTTCTCTCTTTCTCTTTTTATTATCACTCTTCTATCTACTCTCTCTTATCTAGGCCAAGGATGCCAAATGGGTTTTTTTGTTCTATGGTTTTAAGTTGTTTACTGGGGTTATTTTAATAAACCATCCAGCGTTTTTGGGTGTGGGGTTTGACTATTTCTTGGTAGCTGGAGGATCTGCTATCTCTCTCTTTCTCTCTCTCTTTATGGATGGATGCGAAATCGGTTTTGTGTTTTGTTGTTTGCTTTGGAATTTCTGACCCAGTTGAGTGTTTTTGCGTTTGTTGGTGCAGTCGAAAGATCTGCTTCTGCCCAGAGGGGTTCCCAAAGGGTAAAAATGAGTTATTGGATGTGACTAGATTTGAGGAGTTTCTCAAGGACCCATGGGGTCTTAAGGCCAAACAACCTGCTACATGTCAGGTTAAGGTGCCCAAGCTTCGCGTTGCGTCTCCCCCACAGGTGCCTGTAGGTGATGGGGGTGGCAGCAGCGGCGGGGATGGTGAGGAGGCAGCTTCTATTGCTTCAGCTCAGACTAAGCGTGTTGCTTTGCCGAAGAAAGCTGCTGCTGCATCCAATGTGGCTGAGGATTTCGCTAGAGGATTTCAGTCTGGAGATGTGGAGGTTAGGAACTGCAGTTTTAAATTATTACACGAACGTATTCAATCTTTTTATTTACAAATAAATATCTGCCCTCAGGGCTCCATGAAAGATGTCGGTGGAGAAGAGCAAGGTCTATCAAATGTCAAAGTGATGTGTAGGCTATGCTTTTCCTGTGAAAATGAAGGAGGTGAAAGAGCAAGGAAAATGATGTCATGCAATTGTTGTGGGAAGAAGTGTCACCTAAGCTGCCTGAAAACTTGGGGTCAACATAGAGGTACTCTTATAGGCCACAAAATTTGTCAGTTTTTAGTGTTTTGCTTTTGCTAATATGCCGTTCCTACAGATCTCTCCCATTGGAGTTCATGGACATGTCCCTCTTGCCGGCTTTGTGAGGTAAACGTTTTGATTCTTTTCAAAAAAATAATGAAACATAGTTGGTTTTGCTTTTTAATAACTTCCCATAATGTGGCAATTCTACCATGAGTTGTTTTTTTTATTTTTTTGTGAATAAGGTCAAAGCTAATTCGACAAAACATTGACTTTTATTACCTAACAAAACGGAAAAAATAAATTTATATGAGATATCAACTGATGTCCTAATTTTGTTTGCTAGCCATATGTAACAACCTGAGGTTTTCATATTTACGCATTTTAGGTTCTAACCTGTTGCCTAGCCCTATGAGAGGTCACTCATGTCAGTTTTGACACACAAATCTTGGGTAAGGTACATTGATTGAAAAAAAAAGATCCTGACTTAGGTCGGTGTCTTAACTATAGAAAGAGGTTTTTTCAACTTCTCTATGTGTCTGCATGGACAGTCAATTCAGAAACAAAGATATTGCTTTTTAGTCAATGCTTTTAAATGGATCCCTCCGTATGTGTATGGTGTATGACAGTCAATGGAGATGGCAAAACACGTGGAATTTGACCCATGGCCCCACTTATATGCAAACCCATTAGTCACTAATCATACACTTGCCATATCAACTACCTTTTGTCCTGTAAGAAACAGGGAAGACTACTTTCCTCTAGATCAAGTGGACCCAACTCTAATATCCACCATGTCAAAGCCAAATAAGCTGCAAGCAATAATAGCTTATAATGATAAACCCACGTTGAAACCTCAATCCCTGGTTGTACGAAGTTATTTAATGAATGCAAGTGTTTTCTTGGCTTGGTAACAGAGTTACCTGGTAAGTGTGCTGGTGGAAGGTACCTAGTGAAATTAGTTGAAGTGCTCACAAGCTGGTTAAGACGCCACGGTTATTTAAAAAGAAGTTATTTAATGTTAAATAAGTCACTATAGTTCCATCACTTCCATGTTTTTCTTTTTTATGGTGTAAAGTTTGTCATGTTCAGTTTGCAATGTGTTACTGAATCAAATTAGATTTTTTTCTTGGTTTTTGTTTCCCTCTCTGTTTTTTTTTATAACCAAAAAATCCGTCTGTGACCCGCCCTTTGGACCAATCACCGCCTTCTAAACTCGGTGGATAATGGGCCCGCCGCTCTACCCTTCTCCACCTAAATATTGGGCTTCGCTTTGCATGGTGTGGGACTTGAACCTGCGACCTAAGCCACAAATCCTCCACCTTTTGCCACTCGAGCTAGGCCTTCAGGGCATTTCCCTCTCTGTTTCTCCTGCTTGCTTTTTCGGTCATTTGTGCTTTTGTCCTTGTGTTCTTTGGTGACTTCAATTTTTTTTTTTGTTTGAGGAAGACTTTGATTATAGTTTTTGTTTCACATTAAACCTTCACATTGTTTGGAATGAGATAGTTTAATCCGTCTAACCAATGGTTAACCAAACCAAATCAAACAAAAGGTTATAACCAACTAACTGTTAACCTTTATCCCTTCCTTTGTTACTCCCTCCGGGCACCACGAGACTTGCTTCTAGGTTTTACTGTGGAGGTTTCTTGGGGGCATAGAAAAATAGCCTTGTAGGTTGGAATATTGGTAGGATTTGAGCAGTACGTTAAAAATGAAAATTGCAAATAAGCAATAAGGTCTTCAAAGCTTTAATCAAAAGCAATAAGCAGCGTTCGATTCATCAGACATATGAAATCGCCTAAATATATGAATTTAGTACTTATTACATCAAGTAGCGATTAACATTATTATTTTTAGTACCTGTTATACAATAATGACAATTTGTAGATTTTATACCTAAAATGATATAGAATGAAAATAAGTTTCAACAAGGTCACAGAATAATGATGGTCAATAGCAACATTGGTTTTAGATTCTCAATAAATTGAAGTAATTAGTTTGCAGCATTTAATTTCATATTAAATTGTTTTAGTGACTATACATAGAGTTGAAAGAGAAGCAAAAAGAAGCTCAAAATCAGCAGTAGTTTAAGATGGGGACTTGCATACAAAGAAAGTGTCATCTTTGAAGAAGAAAAAGAAAAAGAAATTTTAAGGAAATACAAAATCCTAGCCTTACTACGTAGAAATGTCAATCCATTGATTATTTCGATGTTTGGAAGTGGGGTTTGGAAATAATGGAATGTTCTTTGTGAAGTCTTTTTATGAGAAACTATTGGTTAGGGAGGAGATGACTTTTCCATGTTATGCAATATGGATCTCAAGGGTGCCCAGGAAGGTGTGCGTTGTCTTTCATTAGTTGGTGTTACATGTGTAAGGAGGCAGGTGAGGATGTGGATCATCTTTTCTTACACTGCAAGCTAACCATGAGGTTATGGTGGGATATGTTGGGTGGTTGAGCACTCCGTGAGCATTGCCAAAAACTTTGAAAGATTTGATATTCAGTTGGAAGAGCACAGAAGGAAAAGAAGACGAAGGGCTTAGAACGTGGTTCCACTTGCTTTAATGTGGGTAGTCTTGAGAGAGAGAGAGAGCGAGAAAGATGAGAGATCTTTTGAAGGTGTAGAGTCGAGTTTCTCTCCATTAAGGAGTAGTCTTAGTTCCCTTATTTTCTTTTGGTGTGAACAAAAAGACCCTTGTTTTTACTCCCTCCGTCCCATTTTTTATGAGTTAGTTTGACTTGACATAGAGTTAAAGAAAGAAAGGAAGACTTTTAAAATTTGTGGTCTAAAATAAGTGATAGATATTTGTGTGGCTGTAAATCATTTCATTAAGGGTAAAATGAGCATTTTAATGTGAAATTGTTACTTGATGTAGAAATGTGTCATTTTTTTTTGGTCCGATTTAAAAGGAAAGTAAATTATATAAGCTGGGACGGAGGGAGTAAATGAGTGGGTGGAGTTTGTAAAGAATCATATCCTTTTGTAGAATTTTTATCTTTTGATATATTCCTTGTATACGGCAAACTTAGCCATGTTTATGAATGAAAATACATTTACTTGATTAAAAAAATACGGAAAAACAATAGCAAAAGTAGAAGCATTAAAAACTTGAAATAAAAAGAAAAATATGTCAAACTACAATTAATTGTAGAGAGGAATACTAGTACCCATATATCGGGAAGAAAAAAAAAAACCTACTCTTTTTGCTCCCTTTTCCCTATCTTTTCTGTATTTTGAAGTTTTCAAATACATTTTTCGTGCTTCGTTGAAAAATATTTCTGTCTCATCTTGTCTGTGCCAAGTTTTTCCAAAGCATGTACATCACAGCTGCAGCAATAACCCCTAACTTGGCATCACTAGCTTGCATCAAAACTGGATTTGGGGATGTGAAAGGTTTTTGACATATTGAAGGAAGAAGTGGTAGAAGGTGCCGGAAGGATGGTGCTCATGGAATTGTTAATTTTATTGTCTGAGTGACTGCAAGGACTGGATTGGCTTATATCACACAAATTGAAGGTGTTACTGCATGTGTTGCATGGGTAGGAAATGAGTTTATTGGTTGGGTATAGTGGTATTTTATCAGGATGTGGGAAATTTTTGTGATGGTTTGGAGGGAAGGGGTGGTAGAGGCTGGAAGATGACAATATCAGTAAATAAGGACTAGATTTGCTCTCACAAAGACTGGAGTTTATGTGCTGATGAGATATACTGATAGAAACTAAAAGGAAACGAGATGAAAGTGAAAATTTACTCGTTAAATAAAGTGCAAGAATCTTAAACACTGCATTAACCAATAACAATGTCCGTATGGAGTGGACAAATCTCCAGATTCAAAGACAATAATAATATATTTTTCCTCTCCAGAATTGTCCTAAAATACACATATTTATAATAAACATAAAGACAACTCCTAATAGATAGATATTGAAACAGTTACGGCTGTAGATAACTGCTACTGGTAATAATAACTTCTACTTATAACTAATAGATAATTACTGCTTATTATTTTATCCTATTTAAAACAAAGAAACTTAAGACATATAAACTAAGATAGATTATCCCCACATGCTGCTCGCCTATACTTTCTTCTAGAGTAAGTCCTTAAAGGAGCATCCGTATCATATACACAAGGATGAATGGAGTTTAACCTATTGTCTTTCTTTTCTATTTGAGTGGCTCATGGTCAGGGATGTCACTGATAATGGCTTTTTATATGCTCCTGTTAATTGCAAGGTAGGTTGCTAATCTATTTGAGGCAGCATCACATGAAGCGCAGTTTCTACTCAAATATTGATTATCAAACATATTAGTTTGAAAAGATCTCTTCAAGTATGAAATATCTCTAAAAAAAACTATTGGAAGTGTCCCTATCGAGTAGGATTATACATGAATCTATTTTGGTCGCTTTTTGTTTGTTTTAATCTTTTGTATAAAGCAACTCTTCTGTTTGATAATTGGACATGCATTCTGCATCATACACTAGTGATTATTGCATTTTTAGCTATTTGATGTCTATGTTATTGTTCAACTCATGTTCTTATGATTACTATATTGTTCATATATACTTACTGTATGTATGCTCCTTTTTTGGTGTAGGGCTGTCAAACAACTGGGGATCCAAACAAGTTCATGTATTGCAAAAGGTGTGATGCAGCTTATCACTGTCACTGTATGCAGCCTCCACACAAGGTGGATTATCGTGTCTTACTCTTCCAGTTCTGTATAATGATAAAAGTCGATTGTACTTAGTTGTTTTTGGGATGTGCAGAACGTTAGCAGTGGGCCTTATTTGTGCCCCAAACACACAAAGTGTCACAGCTGTTGTTCTAGTGTTCCAGGAAACGGACTGAGCGTGAGGTATGTAGTATGGGGCCATGTGCAGCTAGTGGACATTCTCTTGGATTCAAGTTTTGCTGGAAATGTTAATTGAACAGTCTAATTAACTCCATTTTAGTTAAACTGCTTATTCATGTACTTCTCTATGTCCTTTTTTCTGTATCTTCACAGAGGAGCATCATGTAGGAGTTCCATTTATGTTATATATTGTGATAAGGGCTATGAAAGCAATTTAAATCAGTTCTCTAGTTTTGGGCTTGCCCGTAGCACATTTAATATTCCGCACTAATATCTTATAGAGATTTAAAATACAAATTATTGCAATAGTAGCATCAGATAATGTTGTGTGCTGCATGTGATATATGAAAATCATTTAAGGCATTGCATATCCTATGAAAATCATTTAAGGCATTTCATATCCTATGAAAATCGTTTAAGGCATTGCATATCCTATGAAAATCATTTAAGGCATTGCATATCCCATGAAAATCATTCAAGGCATTGCATATCCTATTGCCTCTGAACTATTGATATCTTGATCTATGGCAGGTGGTTTCTAGGATACACTTGTTGTGATGCTTGTGGAAGATTATTTATGAAGGGAAAGTACTGTCAAGTTTGTTTGAAGGTAGATATTTTGGCAGTTATTATTATTTGAGCTTCACTTTGTTTAATCTTACAATGGATTCTTTTTACTATGGTGGTATATCAATGTGAAGTTGCTAATTTGTCGGCTATGATTACTGGATGCCTTGACTTTCATTGCCTTTCCAAAACAACTGAGTGTTTTTCTTTCCATAGGTCTATGGGGAATGCAATTAATTGTTTTTTATATTGTAGGTTTATAGAGATTCTGAAACAACACCTATGGTTTGCTGTGACATTTGTGAGCGCTGGGTGCACAGCCAATGTGATGGCATCAGGTTTACCTTATATATTGCTTTTAAGATTATTAATTTATTGGTGTTGCTTTGGCGCCTTTCTTATGAAGTGCAATTTTATTTCTTAACACCGAGCTGATGTGGATGTGCATTAGGTTAGACTTTTCTGTTCTGGAATTAAATTATCCGAAATTTATTATTGACAGCTTCCTATACGTTGTGTGGTGTTCTTGCAGCAGATTTTGCCATGTTAAAATGTGGAAAGTGTTACCAAGAATAGTGTCATCATTCTCCTTTGACTTTGATTGTTTCATTGAATAATTGAATGGTATTTTTGGGACTGCTGTCTATGCTGCATTCAGCATTATTAAGAGTTTTAATGTAAATTTTCTAGAGGTAAGAAAGCTCTGCAATCTCAGGCTTCTACTGGTTGTAACTCAGAATAGATGACCGGGCATACTATGTGTAATGATTCTGATGACATAGCATATACGAGAATGACTACTCTTTTGTGTATTGATTTATTGACATTGGTATATTGATGTGATTGTATGAATGATTTTGCTTCATGGACTAAGCTAAAACAGCATGAATGAATGAAAAAGGAAAAAGAAAATTACTGTTGAGTTTTTGTAATTTTCTGCAAAGATAGTGGAAAAATATGGCCAATTTTGGGGAATGCATTTGACCATCATATTATATGTGACCATCATCAATGGGTAAAAATCAAATTCTTTGAAGATGATAAGGAAACAACTCATGATGTCTAAAAAGCTGTTTGGCACATTTTTTTTGGTGGATCACAAAACTTTTCCAAGGAAGTAAAGGGAACTTCCAGCTATTTAAATATTAGACGTGAAAAGTTCCCTTTAACCTGTGTTTTGGACGGTGAAAGGCTACAAGGGTCTGCCTTGGCGCTCGCCGTTTTCAATTGAGACGCCAATTAATATCAAAAACTCTTTCCTAAAAAAAACCAAAAACTTAAAATATTTAATTGCATATATACATATCTAAAATCTCAATAGGAATAACATATTAACAAAAAATTCAATTCAAAAACTAATAGTAGATAGTAGATACTAAAAGACTAGAACTTGAATGACTCAATAATTCATAAGACAATTGACAAGAAATACTAGAACTATAAAAAAAATAGAGATTGCACATTGTTGAGTGCTGACAGAAATAAAAAAAAACAAAGCATGAAAGAAGAAGAGAAGAAGAAGAGAAAAAGAAGAAAAAGTGCTGGAAACATACCTGTTGAGGTCGCGAAGCAGAGGATTGAAGGAGAAAGAAGAAGAGATAAGTTGATGGTCGCGACTACGCGACTACGAACTGAAGGTCGCAAAGCTAAACTGGAGAGAAAAAAGGGAGAAGAGAGTCGTGTTTGTCCAAAACATCAAATAAACCCTAATATTGCCTTTTAATTATTAAATTAAGCATGCTTTTTTAAAAAAAAAAGGTGACCTTTGTCACCAGGCGACTCGCCGTTTGTTTTCTTTTTGAGATCACCCCGCCTCGCTAGTAATAGGCGACAAGGCCTTGCCTAAGGCGATAAGGCGCTCGCCTTTCACAATCCTACCTTCAAATATTTAGGATGTGTACCTTTTTGAATTCTATCAAGGGGGAAGTTTGATCTATTAAGAGGTACCTAGCATTTCATCAATATGAAAGAGGAAGCTTCAAGGTTGTACCTATACAATGAAGGTCTTTCGATGGATAAGCTTCAGTGGACAAGGTAGGCGGCTAATCGGAATTCATTTTCAGAGCTAAGTCTCAAGGAGGCAGGTTGGACCTAATACGAGAGGAATCGTTGATTGACACAATTGGTCATCGCGCTTTGTTAAAAAGCAAGTGGTGCGAAGCCACCATGTTATGACTTAAGGCCTTTACCTTTCAACTATTTAGGATGTGTCCTATTTTGGTAGGAAAAAGATTAGAACTACTTCACATATATGGCAATTGAATTCAATAAAAGGATTAATGGTTTGCAAGGAAAATTGTTATTCCTTGGTGGTTACGAGCCTTTCAAGATCTTGATTAACTAATGACAGATCATATCAAATGAGGACATACAATCGACATTTATGAACATTGCCTAGCATAATTTGTTGATAATTGTGGAGGAACTAAGACTTGCAAATCTTAAGTTAAATAGAACTTCCTCTGTCCTTACCTTTTCAGTTTTGTCCTTAAAAGCATGTCACGTTTTTATAAGTGGGAATAATTTAACTTTAAGACTTTCCCTTTTACCCTTAATGAAATGATTTATAGCCACAAATTTCAAGTCTTCCTTTCTTTCTTAAAATTTGTGTCAAGTTTAACGGTGCCACATAAATTGAAATGGATGTAGTAATTATGTTGAGGATAGATGGAGTAATTGTTTGTAGAGAAAAGTCGTAAGTTACCTCACGTGGTTGTCCAAAAAGTTAATTACACATTAACTTTACGGGCGATCGAATACTCCCAACTCTTGCTTGAAATGTAACTAATACCCTGAAAAGGTTTCACGTGATATGCCAAAGATAGCTAAGTTGCTCAGACTCAAGTGCGGATCTAGAGGTCGGATCCTCTCTAAATTTTAAGATTCGGGGATACAGATCAGTCTATGAATACAGGTCGGGGATTCGACTAAAAATAATTCAAATGTCTAAAAATAGAGGTATAAAACCTTAATTATGAGATATTATGTGGATAACTTGTGGAGAAAAATATTGAATAATAGGAGAATCATGGAAGAATATAAAAGAAAAGGTAGTCACCATAGAAATTTATATATATATATATAAGGTATTCCATTTCTTTAATTTCACCTTAGTTTTAATTTTTGATTTTAGAAATCATTGACTCTGTCCAAAATTTCTCCCTCAAATTTGGTCGAAGTACCCAAAATCGGTTGACCGATTGGGTATGGATCCCACACCTACATCTACACCTACACCCACATCGTATCAACACGAGTGCGGCACCGAAAATGAAGAGTTCGAGCAACTTAGAAAGAAAAGTATTACCAACTTATAGAAAGTGCGTGAGAGGAGGGAAAAACACAATAAACAATTCTAAGATTACATGTGCCTTTTTCTAATTGGTTGATATATAATTAGTTATACATGTTTAATATTTTCTTTAATAACATACCTAGTGTAATCCCACAAGTAAGGATTGAAAAGGGTAGAGTGTATACTACAACCTTACCCTTATCTTATCAAGGTAGAGAGATTGTTTCTGATAGATCCTCAATTCAAGTAAAGCATATTAAATCAGGTATGAAAGTAATGGAGAAAGAAGTAGTTATATATTCTGTAATTTATATAAATGTTTGTAGGGGAACTTGTGGTGTTTTAAAAAAGTTATTTACATACCTTAACTTTACGGCAACCTAATACTCCCTATTCTTGATTGAAGTGGAACTAAGATCTCCCTAAAAGGTGATGTGGCAATGAAAGTGTTACCGACTTTTTGAAAGTGCGTGAGAAGAGGAGAAAACACTATAAATGGTTCCAACAATACATTTGTCATCTTCTAATTGATTGTTTTATAATTAATTGTACTTAATTAATATATTCCTTAAAATATAACAACAATATACACATTTTAATCTCACAAGTGGGGTTTGAAGAGGGTATAGTGTATGTATCTTAACCTACATTACGAAGGTAGATTGGCGGATTCTGATAGACCCTCAGTTCAAGTAAAGCATATCAAATCATATATCAAAATAATGGAGAAAGAACTAGTTATATACTCCTTAATTATATACTCCCTCCGTCCCATTTTATGTGGCAACATTTCCTTTTTGGTCAATCCCAAAAAGAATGTCACATTTCCTTATTTGGTAAATATTTAAAGGTACAATTCCTCTTTTACCCTTGTTGGTCCCACTTAATCTTGAAAAGAGTACTCCAATACATTTATTAGGAGAGAGAAAAATGAGTCTATTTTTTTGAAGGGCAATTTGGTAAACATTTCAAAGTCTTTATCTATTTATTAAACTCCGTGCCCGGTCAAATGTTGCCACATAAAATGGGACGGAGGGAGTAATATAATTGTTTGTAGGGGAAGTCATAAGTTACGTCCCATGGTTGTTCAAAAGAGACATCTACACACCTTAACTTTATAGACGACCTTATATTCCCCACTTTTGTTTAAAGTAGAACGTTCCCTAAAAGGTGAGTTAGGCCGAAGACTTAACTTTACGTGATATTCACGGAAAAACCAATCTCACTCAATGTTGACCCCTAAATTAAAATTTTCCCACTCACTACATGTTCAACGCTAGGCATGAAGAATGAAAAACTTCCCACATCGGTGGTTAATGCAATGGGTGGTCTACTTATAAGGCTTGGACAATCCTCTTGAGCTAGCTTTTGTGGGTGTGTGTTAGGCCCAAGACCTAACTTTACAGACACATAATTCAGTATACTTGATTGATATATTCCTTAATTTAATAATTGGTTGTTAGGAAAAGTCACAAGTTACATCTTGTGGTTGTCCAAAGAAGTTATTTACACACATAAATTTACGTGCGACCCTTGCTCCATATTTTCTTTTGAAATGGAACTAATATCCTCCTAAAAGGAGTTGTGGCAAAGAAAGTGTAACCAACTTCTTGAGAGCACGTGAGAAGAGGAAAAAACACTATAAATGGTTCTAACAATACACATGTCATCTTCTAATTGTTTGAAATATAATCAATTATACTTAGTTAATATAGTCCTTGTTGAATTGTGCTTTCTTAATATTATCTTTATTTGTTTCCCCTTTTTCTCTTTTCTTCGTTTTCTCTTTCTTTTCTTTTTCCCAGCCCTTCATTTTCTTGGTCAACTTTACTAGACCTGCGCCATCTCCGCTAGTCTAAGTTGCTCGAACTCTGGTGCGGGTGTCCGATATGGGTGCGGATCTAAAGGTCAGATCCTTTATGATCTAATTTTTAAGATTTGGGGATACGGATCTGTGAGAAATATAGGAGAAAAATATTATTGAAATTGTTGTTGTTTCTACATTATTACATTGAGACTATTTATAGACACTACAATACAATCCTTTACCAAGTTGGATACTATTTACTATTCTTATTTCTATTTCTATTCCTATTCTATTCTATTCTAAATAGGATTGTATAAACCTATTCCTATTCTAATAGGATTGTATAAACTTATTCATGTTCTAACACTCCCCCTCAAGCTAGTGCATACAATTCATGTACCTAGCTTGTTACAAATGTAATTAATACGAGGACCGATGAGGGGCATGGTGAGATATTTGCAAGTTGATCAATCGACTTCACAAAATTGACAGTCAATCTCAATGTGCTTGTCTTCTCATTAAATACTGGATTTGATGTATAATGTCAGTCAATCTCAATGTGCTTAATCTTTTCATGAAATACTGAATTTGATGCATAATGCCGATAAAACACAGAGTGATAAAATTACCGTGTTGAACTTCCCAAACCAAGCTTGCAAAGACTCCTTCAGACCATAGAGTGACTTACGTAATCGACATACAAAACTACTAAACTCCCCCTGAGCAACAAAATTAAGTGGTTGCTCCATATAGACTTCTTCACAATGCAGTGGTTGCCGAAAAGTGCTCAAAATCTAGTACAAAGTATATGGATCATGTTGGAATTAAATAGAGGGGTCGATATTAAACAAGAAAGTCACCGTAAACTAGCCGAAACATGCTCATATGCCGGAGTATTAGATTTGATGGCTAAAAGTGGTCACAATCTAACAAATAATATTATATGGATAGGGTCGGAATGATGGCACTACCCAACTGGAAAATAAAAATATATAGGAGAGGTCAGATTCACTGCACAATCCTATTGAAAAAGAGAAATAATATGGGTAATAGCCATCCGCCGACAGCGGAAGCTCTTTGATTCTCTACCAAGATCGTAGAGGCTCTAATACCATGTGAGAAATATAGGAGAAAAATATTATTGAAATTGTTGTTGTTTCTATATTATTACATTGAGACCATATTTATAGAGACTATAATACAATATTTACTATTTTTATTTCTATTTCTATTCCTATTTTATTCTAAATAGGATTGTATAAACATATTCCTATTCTAATAGGATTGTATAAACCTATTCCTATTCTAATAGGATTGTATAAACCTATTCATGTTCTAACAGGATCCATGTATGGATACGGGTGCGGGGATTCACCCAAAAATTAACTAGAATATCTAAGAATAGAGCTATAAAACCTAAATTATGAGATATTATGTGAATAACTTAATCATGGAAGGAGATCAAAGGAAAAGGAGTGACGTAGAAATTTCTATAATAAAAGGTATTCCATTTCCTTCAATTTCACCTTAGCTTTTGTATTGATTATAGTAATCATTAAAATTGTCCAGGCTTCTCCCATCGATTTTGGTCAAAGTACCCAAAATCGATTGACCAAATCAGCCACGGATCCCACACCCACACCGACACCCACATCATGTCGACACGGGTGGATCACCAAAAGTGAAGAGTCCGAGCAACTTAGCCGCTAGTCACTTCCCTGCACCATTTTCTTTTCTTCTTTTTTTATCTTTAAATAATTTTCATTCTAGGGTTAGATATGAATAAAATGTTTAAAAGTTCAGATCTCTTTGACTAAAAATTTGTTTGCCGGCCACCATGTTTTCTGGCGAGGTAGGTATTCTCTCTTCCTAAAATATTGTTCAAAACAACTTTTTCAGATCTTTACCTTGAAAAATCGAAAACAAGATTCAAAAGAAATGATAAAACAATTTCATCTTCGCTGGAAAATTAAAATTTGGTGATCTTCGTTTTCATCCTTTTTGGAGCTATCTATCTTATCCCAGAACTACCTTGTTAAGAACTTTCAATTATGAGTCATGGTGTTGTGTGTGGTGCATCTCATTATTGAACTTCAATGGGAGTTTCTCTTGAAGCTATAATGTGTTGATCTAGACGCCACCAAAGCCACAAAGGACTATCTAAATTGATTTGTTTCTGTCGATTTTTCCTAATTGTGCAACCCAAAGCTGTGATGGAAATTGAAAATACGGTGATGTAGAAAAAGAAGTAAGAAGAAGGGGAAAAGTGAAAAATAAATAAAACAATGACTAATAAATTGAAAAAATTCCAAATATATATCATACACGTGTCAGGCGTATGTATAATAAACGTTTTTATATAAATTTGGTATTGTCTGGAGAAGGGGGTAATAGTACCACTTAAAATAAGAATAAGGAGTAGGAGGTCACCCGTAAAGTATCAGTGTGTAAAGGACTTGTGTTTTCTAAGAAAGCAAGCCTTTCAAGTAGGGCTTGAAAGAAGGTAGGCGATCCAAGATAAAGAAGATAGACGAGAAGACAAGGGACGAAGGACTTTTTTTTTTTTTTTTGATAACTGAGAAATCCGTTTGTGACCTGCCCTTTGGACCAATCACAACCTTCTAAACTCGGTGGATAATGGGCTCGCCCCTCTACCCTTCTCCACTTAAATACCGGGCTTCGCTTTGCATGGTGTGGGGCTTGAACCTGCAACCTAAGCCACAAATCCTCCACCTTCTGCCACTTGAGCTATTGCAACTTGAGCTAGGCCTTGGGGGCAGGGACGAAGGACTTTTTGAAATCCAATTGGTGTAAACGTGATATTAATTAGTCTCTGTCCTTTCTTAAGAGACTCCAGACGCTCCTTGTCCTAAGCCCCAAGCATCCGGTTACCTTTGTGGATCTCTGCCGTCTGCTTTTGCGCTATTGTTACTTACAACGTCTCTTCTCTTATGCAATTACTGACTAGTTGTAGGACAACTATAAGGGTGTTTCTACTTTGTAATCAAATATTTTCCAAATGTTGATTTCAACTACCACAGTTAAGCTAGATGACATAATGTGTCGCCTTTGTTAGTCTTGCATTGACTAGATGAATTGTTTTTTTGGAAATTGGAAATAGATGGCAAATGGACGGATCAATTATAGTTGAATCTTATATATAGAGGTCTTTTATTATATTTGAGTTATTTTTTTGGAGCAATTCAGAAGATTTACGTTTCTTTCTTAAATGAAGAATTTGAAAAAATATCCTCGAATAGTTATTGAAATGAATCTTTTTCCTGGAATAGTTATTGAAATGAATTAATGAGTAAATATAAAATTTAATCAAACAAGAGAAACACTGAACTTGAAACTTTTTGCTCTTTCTTAAACTCGAGTTAAGGACAATGTTTCCAAGAATAGTCTCATCATTCCCCGTTGACTTTTATTGTTTCATTGAATGATTGAATGGCATTTTTGGGACTGCTGTTTATGCTGCATTCTGCCTTGTTAAGAGTCGAGTCAGTTGACAGGGTGCTAGTTCTAATTTCCAGAAAGTTCCTCTTGTTCTCTTCACTATATAAATATCCTGACATATTTGTGGTTTGCCAATTTGTTCTCCTGTCATTCATGCGATATAAAGCTGCTAACTTATGCAACCTTGATCGTACTTCCACTAAGCTTTGAGAGAGGGACTCCATTGGAAGTTTAAATTTGAAAATGGGTATTTGCTTTGCAGTGATGAAAAATATTTGCAGTTTCAAGTGGATGGAAATTTGCCGTATTCATGTCCAAAATGCCGCGGATATAGTTATCAGGTGTGTTTATGGCAGTGATTAATTTCACTAGAAAAGTTAATTGAGGACTCTATCCTGATAATTCTCTATTGATGTTCTCAGTCCATAAATCCTGAGAATGCTGTTCAGGAGCTTTGGAGGAGGAGAGATTTAGCTGATAGGGATTTAATTGCAAGTTTGAGGGCACGAGCTGGGTTGCCAGTTGAAGATGAAATGTTTTCTATTTCACCCTTTTCAGATGATGAAGATACTGCTCCTGTAGTAAAAAATGAACATAGAAAATCCTTGAAGTTTTCTCGTAAAGGTTTAGTTGACAAATCTCCCCAAAAGAGCAAGGAATATGGAAAGAAATCTGGTAAAGAGAAGGGGTTAACTGGACAAAATGAAGGACATCCAGATGCTCCATCTGGTGGATATAGTGCTGGTGATGTCAAGAATGATGAATCGCAGGCTTATGGGGAACTAGATAGCTTTTCTTCTCCTGCTGGTAGCTTGACAGAAGGTATATGTTCATTTAATATGGCAGGGGTCATAAAGCACAAATTTATAGATGAGGTTACTGGAAACACGGGTAAGAGGACCGTCCAAAGGAAAGGTAGCATGCCTCAGCGTTTGGATGGGGATGATGTTGGAATTCAAACAAGCATGCCAAAGACCTCCAAGGAGCCAAAAGGTGTTATACATTTGGGCTCGCTGGATAAAAATATAGCAGGTTCCCTGAAGTCCGATGCTTCAAGCTGTCAGAAAGAGCAAGATTTGACTACTTCACATGGTAATTTTTATTTTCTATTTGTCGTCTTCGGGTTCCTCTTTCTTTCCGTTTTCTTATTTGGATGAATCTTGTTTAAACTATGGCTTCTCCATAGCGTTTGATGACTGTAGATATGCTTTTCTACTAGCTTGCATCACATATGACACAGCATCACTTATGACACAAAAGCTACGGTTTTCTAAATTGTTATCTCATCCAGACAAAAAGTTCCGCCGGTGAGAAAGATGATCTTAGTTTTCCTCTGTGCATTTTTATTTCTTCGAGATTTTCATCTATGATTGGTAAGGAATTCATATACAAGTTTCCCCAGGTCTTTAAGTGGTAAGAGAGCATCGCATGATACGTGGATTAAGATCACGTCCCTATGCTAACAAAAGCCTGATATTTAAGTGAAGAAGGGTAGATGCGCGTGCTCATTATCCCCACAGTTTTGAACCTTATGTCAGTGGCCCTTGAGGATTTCTCGGTTATAAAGAAAGGACATATAAGTTGCCAAAGGGATATCATAAAATACCGTGATTCTTGGGTTTCTTTTTGTTAGTAGATGTCATAAGTATCTCTAATATTGGTTATAAAGAAAGGACATATAAATTGGCTAAGGAATATCATAAAGTACCGTGATTCTTGGATTGCTTTTTGTTAGTAGAAGTTAAAAGTATCTATTATGTATGTTCTCGCAATGCATTTTCTTGTAGATAAAAAACTAGCGTGGAAGTAAACTTATGCTGCATATTTCTTCTCATTTCCTTGGATAATTGGCTGCTTATTTGGCATATTTGGAATGTGTGCTTTGGTCATCATGTGATCTGATGTTTGTTCTTTCTTTTTTTTACTTCTTCATGACTTGAGTTGAAATTCTTTTGAAAATAAAGCAATGGGGGATTTTAAGTTGCGTCCTCAAAGTTTAACATAACAATGTTAATATTAGTTAAACAATGGTAAAAATGTAAGCCAGTAGTTTAAAACATTTTTCTTTTAATGATCTTGACATTTCTTAAAAGAGTAGCACTAATGTACATCTTACTAACAGACTTCTTCCCTTTTCTCAAGACGCTGAATTTGATGTCTTAATGGATACACTCTGGCATAAAACAGAGGAGTTCTCTTTTTATAATTCAGATTCTTTCCTCTGTGTGAATACTTGCAGCTGAAGAGTCCGGAAAGCTGCTAATGACCCACAAAATATTAGAATTAAAATAACCTTAATGTATTAAGTTCATGCTGCATATTATTATTGTTTTCTGATGTTAACACAATGGCGTACGCAGGATTTTTTGTAAGAGGTGTCACCTTTTAAAATGAGAAAATAAATAAAATAATATAAACCATATTTTTTTTAAAACACATTTCATGTATATTTTTATAATTTTTCTAAAAATATTAAATAAAAAATACATTATAATTTTTTTCGATGAGTTTTTTTTTTTATGAAATGTATTCAAATTAATCTCCTTGATAATATTACACTAAATTTTTGTTTATAAAAACAAAATACCAAATAATTACTAAACAAAGAAGGTCAAAGAAAAACAAACATACTAAATATTTGTTTATACAAACAAAATACAAAATAATTACTAAACAAAGAAGGTCAAAGAAAAAAATTACATAAAAAATGAGGCTATGTAGGATTGAACATGCAACCTTGCCTAAGGAATTTCAGCACAAAACCAACTAAGCTACGCGCTTCTATTGTTCAAGCAGTGTCACTTTTATTATATACACTATATATTTGCTTTTGTTTCATAACTGTATGTACCTATTTAGCAATTTTTTCCGACGAAGAAGTGTCACGTGACACCCCTTCCCCCTTCCTAAATCCGCCCTTGCCAACACACACCTACACTTAAAAAATTTAGAAAATTTGGTTGAATTTGTAATGCAATGAGTTCACTGTCGAAATGGATAAGTGCCAATACTTCTGTTGTTCCCTCTGGCATAAAACAGAGGTGTTCTCTGTTTATAATTCAGATTCTTTCCTCTGTGTGAATACTTGCAGCTGAAGAGTCCGGAAAGCTGCTATTGACCCACAAAATATTAAAATTAAAATAACCTTAATGTATTTAAGTTCATGCTGCATACTATTATTGTTTTCTGATGTTAACACCCCCACCAACACACACCCACACACACACACACACTTAGAAATTTTAGAAAATTTGGTTAAATTTGTATTTAAGTTCAATGAGCTCACTGTCGAAATGGATAAGTGCCAATACTTCTGTTGTTCCTTTCTTTCTTTTTTCTAATTCGATTTCTGGATTTGCTCTTGCATCTGTTGTTCCCTAAATTTTTTCAATTCAATGTCTAAATTGCTTGATCAAGGCAGCAAAATCTCTTGAGATAGAGTAATTAGTATAGTTTTGTTCTTA
>JAJOOS010080516.1:0-30838 GCA_029582725.1 Solanum chiquidenum | reverse complement strand
AGAAGCAAGATATTGTGGCTCAATCAACAGCTGAAGCAGAGTACATTGCAGCTGCATCAGCTGTGAATCAAGCCCTTTGGATTCGGAAGCTACTGACAGATTTGTTTATGGAGCAAAAGAAGAGAACTGAAATCTTTGTTGATAATCAAGCTGCAATTTCAAATGCAAATAATCCTGTTTCACATGGAAAGACAAAACATTTCAAGATCAAGCTTTATTTCTTGAGGGAGGTGCAAAAGAATGGAGACATAGACTTGGTGCACTGCAAAACTGATTTTCAGACTGCTGATATTTTAACTAAGGCCCTACCTAGAGCAAGATTTGAATTTCTCAGAAAAAGGCTTGGGGTTGCTGCTCTTGAGTCAAGGAGGAGTGTTGAAAGTGGTGCCTCAAAACCTGGAGATTAGTTCCACTTTTTGCTGTATCAATATACAGCTTAAAAGTAGGATTAAGTTCAGATAAATTAGGCTGCAGTATTTAGCAGAATTTGATTAGTTAATTGCTATATTTTAGGCTTTAGTTATTGGAGATAATGTTAGCTTATTTCACTCCTTTTCTTTAGCTTTTTAAGTTATGAATTCATGTATTTATATTGCAGTCATTATTTCAATAAAATAATAACTTAACCTTGTATCTTCTCTTTTCTTTCTTAGTAAACATCTGTTATTCTCCTGTTAAAACCAACAAAAGTCTAATCCGGATATTTGAAGAGTAATTTAGTATTTTCCTTACATAATTATTCTAATTCATTTTTAGGAGTTAATTGGGGTAAAATAAGATTTTAGTCAATTTAGAAAAGTTGAAGTTTCACGCTAGGGCTTGGAGAAAAGAGAAACTAGGAGAAGGGAGAAGAGAAATCAAGATTCGTCAAGATCGTCGAGTTCAACTTGTGGATTTCATCAAGAGGTGATCCCTACGAGGTATATGAGATCACAAAGCATTGGGTTAGCTCACCCATGCGCAAACCATGATTCAATTCAGCGAATTTAAGTCTTTGAAAGTTTAAAAATTAAGTTCTTGATGATCATTGTTGAAAGTTTCATTTGAATTTCTTGTGGGTTGTGTTGTTGGAATTTCTTGTGATTTGATTCATGTTTCCGGGTGTATTTTCGGTTTTAATCTATCATATATTGAGCGTATATATGATTCTAAGTGTTTGGGTAAGGAACCATTGAAGTTTAGAGGGTTTAGAGTTGAAAATCAAACAAGAAAAGTTATAGAACACCTGTGAAAAGGGTGGGGCGTTACGCCAGCCAGCGCCCCCCAAAAGTTCCTTTGAACTTTCATCCTTGGGGAATCGCGCCAGCCAGTGCACCCGAGGTCTGGTTCTGAACTTCAAGGGCTGGCGCCCCGCACCTCTTAGAGCGCCAGGGACGCCAGTTCTTCCCATTTCTTGTCCACATTTTCGTACTTGTTCCTTAACAATGTACCTATGTTTTTTAGTTGTTTCGAACACTCTAAGGTACATCTAAACATCATGACATAATCCATAAATATGAGATCATGAACCTTGAATCCATAATCCAATTCAAGGAAAGTTTGGATCAAAGTCAAGAGAAGTTAAAAGTCAGGTCTAGAAGTTAAGAAGCAAGTCAAGAGAAGTTTATAAAGTTTTTCTAAAGTTTTTCACAAACGTTTTAACTTTGTTTTAAGACTTAAGTTTCAAGTTAAGAAAATATTATAGAGTTGAGTTCAGTTCTCAAAAATTTATAAGGGAACTAAGTATTCCCAAGAGTTTAAAAATGTTTTCACATGTGAGCAAGAAAGGGAATAACGATTGCAAGAGAGCTTTTAAGCCAAGTTTTGTGTAATTATCTCAAACCAAATAAAAAAGTTTGTTTTAAAAAATATATCAGCTAAGTAAATTTTGGGAGTAGTGTTGACCACTGAAATGGGGATGCAAATTCATATTAACTCAAGTCTCCATAAACCATGTAGCCATCATGAGTAGTAAAGGATCATACTTTTTAGATGACTCCTTAAGATTCTTTTAGCATAAACTAGTGGATCCCCTTACTTAAGGCGTTCTATATGACGGCAAAGGATAGGACAGTTCTGACAGTGTGGGCTAGACGCTATATCATCATTTAGGCTCATAGTGGTGGTTGTCGATTAGAGAATCTCCCACACAAGCTATATTACTTTATTATATGAGTATAGTTGAGTTTGTTATTGCATTTGCTTTAACGAACTAAGTTGATTTTACTATTTTATAAAGCTTTTCATATATTGCATGTGTTTCATTGCTTTGTTATGAGTTAATTTATTCATCAGTTGAGAAGAGTCAAGGTAAGTGTTTCTTTCAGAATCTTTTCAAGCATATGTTATGTTTAACATTCCAACTCACATACTCGTACATTCAATGTACTGATGCCAATTGGCCTGCATCATCTTATGATGCAGACGCAGTTAACCAGGATCAGCATCCAGCGCCTCGTTTATCAGGTTCAACACTCAGAGTCAGTTGGTGAGCCTTTTTGCTTTCGGAGAGCTCCTTTTTATCTATTGCTTTCTAGTTTTCAGTTATTAGGATGATCGGGTGTCCTGTCCCAACATCCCTCTTTGTTTTAGAGGCTTCATAGACAGTTAGTAGTTTAGTTGTCTTTACATTATCATTTCATATGTTAAGACTTGAGTTGCCATTATGGCAAAGTTGAATGTTTGACTTTTTAAGTATTCTCAGTATTTTATTATTCAAGTGAGTATAGTGCTTTTGATCATTATAATTATGCATAGAGTCTTCTCCTGAGTAAGTAAGTCAGGCCAAGGGTTCACATGGAGCCAGCAATGGTTCTCGAGTGCCAGCCATGTCCGGGGTGTAGGCTCGGGGCGTGACAAATAGTTTCATCAACTTTCTCTTCCTTTTGTAGATCCACTTTCAACTCAAAGGTTTACTTCCTGGAGGAAGATCAACCAACTCTCAAGTACGGTTGCTCGAGATTGAATCTATCTTACTATTGACAGCCCCTTTCCAAAAAGAATGAGTCCTTGGAGGGCATAGCTACTTCGAATTTATGAGACTCATTTTCAAGAAGAAATGTTACAAAATCAAACTCGAAGGAGGTAATTTGTCCATTGACATTTACTACGCCTTTGAATCTCTTTACTAAGTAGATTCTCCTTTGGATCGTTCCAAGATCGTATAGACCCTTCACTTAACTATATGATGGTTTGGACATATGAACTATAAATTGACATGCTTTACTATTTATAACATCTCCAATGAATATACAATCCATAGTCTTAGGTCCTATTTTGGTCCGTTTGAGAATAGTCCCCTCATTTCCATTTCTCATATGGAATAGACTGTATTGAAAATTGTTAGATCACTATCTTTCAAGAGTTATTAATTGTATATACTTTAAGGGGCGACAAGAAGTTCTATATCAGCATACAACAAAGCGTGAACAAACAAAACTTTTTGTGGCTCCCTCTCTTAAAAAAGAAAAAACAATTATTTGTTGCTCCCTTTACTAACAAATTAAAATTGTGTTCCTCTCTATCTGAACATACAAACTTTTTGGTGTTCTCTTTTGCTATAATGATAGCACCCCCACAAATTTTGTGGTAAACCTGAACTTATAAGTATGACATTCAACATTTCCTTCAAAGTTTGGTTTTTTTCCTGTCAACAATTTCATTAGGTTGAGGTGAGTAAGTGCAGTAATTTGATAGATGATTCCATTTTTCAAATATATTTCTGCAAAATAAGATTCATATTCTCCACATCTACCACTTCTAATCATGACAATATTTTTATCCAACTGATTTTCAACTTCAGTTTTATATTGCCTATATGTTTCTATTGCTTCATCCTTACCATTCAGCAAATAGACACAACACTATCTAGTGTAATTGTCAATAAAATTTATGAAATACTGTTTCCCACTAAGAGATGGTGTTGACTTCATATTACAAATGTTAGTGTAAATTAGTTCTAAAGGATAAAAATTCCTTTCATCAAAATTATTAGTATGCTTCACATACTTGACATTTTGATTTATTGCACTAGAAGTTAGGCAAATTTCTAAGTTGATCAAGCATTCATGCCACAAACAATTTGATTCAAGTAACTAAGAACAAACAAAAATAATGGGTTTGAAAAGATCTTCCATGAGGTAACTTTTTCCTACAAATATTTTGTTCTTTACTTTTTATAACTTTGCAAAATACAAACATTGTTTTAGAGTCAGCACCTTGCAAAATGTCCTTTGCAGAAGGACCTTTCCATAACATTTAATTTGTTATAGAATTACCCATGATCATAGTCTCTTCGGTCCAATAAGGGAAATATAACCCAAATATATGTTTTACAATACAAACATAACATATCACTTTTCACCAATGTTCATGTCTATACAAATAGACATATCTTTTCATGAAAAATTACAATATTTTAAGTGACACTTTTTCATCAAAAAATACAATTATTTTGAATGAGTAGTATAATTTTGTGGTTTTATACTAGTCATATCATATAGTTGTAAAGAGAGACTCAATGACCACAATATCAAATATACTTCAAGAATTTTGTGGGTCTAACATAATACAGGAATGTCATTAAATTTCATTTCTTGTTCTATCAAATTTAAATTAGATAGTAAGTCTTTTTGTCTTTATCTCAAGTAAAGAACCCCCTACATTTTAAATATGTTCTCAAAATTATTTTTCAACTAGTTCAAATTGTATACCATCAAAACACACATTGGTAACACAAAGCCTTATTTTGGAGATTTAATCCATACAAACACCCATTGCAAGCACAAATATCACTAATTTTATGTTGCTAGTGTTTTTTCCCTTTCTGTCACAACTTGACATACCACTTAGTATTTAGAATACTAACAATAAAGATTCAATCTTTATACAACTTGTTCCTAGTTTAACGATAGTCGTTAACTGAATGAACCTTGAATTCCGATGAAATTTTTATATTCTTCGAATCAGTTTCACATTCAGACGGAGTAGTAAACCAAAAAGGTTTTAATCTCCAGAAACCTCAAATACAACACTATTTCTAGCTAACGATGAAAATTTTGTCTTTTTCAAATCATTTAGCCTTAATATTCCTGACGAAGATTTTGTACTCTTCAAGTCAAAATATTCATTCAAACAGAGTATTTAACAAATTGGTGAAGTTTCTATATTCTTCAAATCAATGCACAATCTGATTTATTCGTGAAGTTCTTATATTCTTCAAACCAAAGGAGTAAACCAAATCAGAAGATTTTAGTCTCTGAAAGTCAAACATCATCAAATTTCACATGGAGTAGAAAACTACAGAAGTTTTTTTCCTCCTCTAAACATAATACATATTAATAATAATAAAGACATATTCTGAGATCATCACATAATGACCATCTATCCTAACATTTATGAAATAAATATCATAACTTATAAAGGATAGAAAAAGAAAATATTAATGAAGGGAAATAAAGATAGAACCTTATTTTTACTCTCATTGAATCATATTCTATCTGCCAGCAATGATTCCATGCAAGTCACTTTTCTTGCTATTTTTTTTCTCAGTTTCCATCATATTACTATTTTCCTCAAGAAGTCATTTAATTTCAACAAGAAACTACACTCATTTTCAAATATTGTTAGGAGACAATATTTATTCATTTACTTCTTCACATAGTTATATAAAAACAAGAATATAGTATAAAAATAATTAAAGTGCATATCTTAACCTTTATGCACAAAATATTTCTTATTGAAAAGAAAACTAAAGGGGTGCAATGCTTCAATGCACTTGGGAAGAAAATAAAAATAATCTTACCCATCCAAGAAAAACATACTACAGAAATTATACTCGAACATATTAAAGTAGTACTAATTCATCCAAAATCTCTTTTATCATATGATAAAATAATTCTGTTTTTCTTCTTTAATTTTTTTCCACAAAAAGAACACAGAAAATAAAAGTAATTTCCTTACCACAGAAAATACCATAAATATTAAATTTCTTAAGCTTGTTGTCTCCTGTTTTCATATTAGCAAACCAGAAATAATAAAAGATGGTAAGAAAAAGAAAAGACATATCCGAGTCCACAGAACCCATTGTGTGTCCTTAATAAATTTAATCTCCTTAAGTACTCGAGGTTGTAGATTAATTTCTCTCAAGATAAAACGGATTAACCATTAAAGAAGTAGTGTTACCTCAAACTTCAATAATTTCAACGAACTCAAAATGACAGCAACGAATCACACACACAGACACGATCGATCGATCGTTTTGTCTTGTAAGAAATGTATGCAAGAGAAGGGAAGAATTTGATGCAGAAAAATGAGAGAAACCCTCTCTATTTATAGCCAACAAAGGGTAAAGGTCACAAATCTTTGGAAAAAAGGCAACCTTTCAGAAAGGTCAAAACCCTTTGGAAAAGATACAACCTTTCAAACGGTCACAACCCTTTACAAAGAACAAAACCTTTCATAAAGGTCACAACCCTTCGGCATAGTCACAACCCTCTAGGAGAGTCACAACCTTTCATTTCCTATTCACACCTTTGAAATCCAATAATATAGCCAAAGCAAAACAACTAAAAAGAGGAATGCAATAGATAAATATATAAACATGCAAAATAAAAATAAATAAAGGAGTTAAATCATTAAAATTTTTAGAAAATACTTACTTAACTATGAACTCAACATAATAAGTGATACATTAAAAAATACACTTTAACTCTACTAAGAGATTCTCTAACCGACAATCATCACTATGAGCTATGTGATGATATAACGTCTTGCCAATGCTAGCAGAACTTTTCTATACCCTACCGGCTATAGAACCTCTCAACTAAGTGTATCATTTAACCAATAAGGATTCATCTAAAAAGTATGATCCTTTGCCCATGTTGGCAAAACGTGGTTTATGAGGATTTTGAGTTATCTGAACTCATCCCCATATCGGTGCTCAATACTAAGACCAATAATATATATATATACTCATGCTCAAATGTATAAAACATACTCCTTCTCTGGTTTGAGATAATTGTTCAAAACTATCCTTTTGAAAGAGGTAATACTCTGAAATATCTCTGAACTCATAAACTCATTTAGAAATTAAATTTTCTCTTTTTTTTAATTTTATAAGATATATTTAGGAAGTACATATTTCCCTAATACTCTCTCTCCAAACATCTCTTCAGACTCTACTCAAAACTCTTCTTTACTTTTCTTAGAAATCAATTTAAGACAATGATTCGTTAAAAGGGTTTCTCAATAAATATCTCAATAATAAGGTTCATGATGGAAAGTAGACATGAAAAATCAATTCAAGAAACTCAATAAATGATATACATCAACTCAACAATTAGAAATAGAAATTCGGAATTCAACGATACTACTCATCTCAAGAATACTCGAAATCAAGGATAAAAACCCTAGATTACTCTTTCTCTGATTTTTCTACAAATGTAGGGTGTGAGGAAGAACTAGTCAACCACTATAATAGCCTTAATTAATAGAAAATGCAAAATCCCAGGTGTGACTGATAGAGGTCATGAAAACTCATCGTGATTGTCACGGTCCATCATGGTTAGGCCATCATCAAGATCTGAAACATACGCTGGACTACTGTTAGTGTTACGCTACTGATGACTGCCCGTCACCTGTCATAGTCAAGAAAACTTCAAACACTTTAAATTTATGCATGTGTTATGGGCCAGCTCACTGCTTGTCAAGAGATTGACTGCCCGTCAGGGCTGCCGCCTGTTTCTTTTTCAATATTAGTCTCTGGTAAAATGACCATAACTTCTTACCCTTACCTAAAAATCAGGGAAACTCGGTGGGACTCAATGTCCTTTAATATGGTTAGTGATGGAACACCTAATTGATTATGTGCTGGGAGATATGATCATGTGAAGTTGACCTAAGTAAAATCTTATGTCTAAACTTAATCGGTAAGTAAGCTTTCAACTGAACTTTGTGCTAGGGGGTTCTCGTGACTTTAATTCATATCCAAATACATTCCTAAACTAAAGAATTGACCTTTACACATATGAGCAATTTAAGAATCACTGGCATGACTTTACATAAAAATAAAGAATGGTTCGGGCCTTAGCTTAGATATTTTACAGGGTGTTACATAGAATCTATTAAAATCGCCAAAGACAGATCTCAACTCCCATAGTGTATTGCAGATAACTTCAATGATATACCTAATTATGGTGACGAATAGGACCATATTCAATAATCAGAATGGAGGATGAATGGATTTAGAGAAATGGTGAATTTTTGTAATCTTTTTTATCTTGGATATACTGGCAACTGATTCACCTGTGAACGTTGCAGGAATTCACGAATTTGGGTAAGGGAGCGATTAGATTGTGCACTAGCCAATAAAAACTAGAAAATCAACTTCCCTAATGCAAAAGTTCATGACATCAAATCTGGCTCTACTGATCACACAGGGTTTTTTTTAACTTGGGATTGTAAGTTATTTTTTATGTGGCTAAGCCTTTTCGATTTGAAAATTCTTGGACGAAGGAACTGGACATCAAACAGGCGGTTCAGCCGGCATGGGTAAAAAGAAAGGGTCTACCTATTGATAAAATGATTAAATGCTGCGGAGAATACTTGTATGATTGGGGAAAAATTAAAAGCAACAGTTTAAGAATAATTAAATTGAAACAAGCCAAGGCACAAATGACCCTCTATAAAAATAACACTGACCGTTATCATATTCAGTTGTTTAGTATTGCCAAAGCAACATATTTGTGAGCCCTTGAGCAGCAAAATATTTATTGGAAGCAAAGAGCCAAACAACATTGGTTGTAGGGAGGTGATGCATACACAAAATACTTTCATCTCATGGATTCTAACATGCGAAAGAAGAACATATTTTCTGAGTTGAAGGATGAAATAGGACAATGGCGTGATTGGAATAGTTGTTTGGAGTGCATGGCCTCTAACTTTTTTGAATCATTATACACGCCTGAGTAGGATACATGAACCCAATTCTTGATAGGATTGAGGGGAAAATTACAGCAGATCAAAATGCATACTTGAATCGACATTTCTCTATTGATGTGGTGAAAGAAGCAGTCTTTTCAATGCATTTGGATAAGGCGCCAGGTACAGATAGGATGAATTTGAGTTTTTATCAGAGTTTTTGGGATGTAATTGGTAAAGATGTGGCGAATGCGATACTCAGTTTTGTCAATACCAATGGAGTCAATACAGGAAATAATTCTACTAAAATTATTTTGATTCCACAAAATAGGCAAACCGAGCTAGTTTCAGATCTAAGACTGATTTCTCGTTGTATTGTTATTGATCGTATAGTTTGCAAGATGTTGGAAAATCGGATGAAATCTTGATTGGAGGATTATGTTGCTCAAGCCCAGAGTGCATTTATCCCTGGAAGATTTATTCTTTATAATATCATGATTTTTTTGTCACGACCCGAGCCTACACCCTGGATGTGGCCGGCACTCGAGAACCATTGTTGGTCCCCAATCGAACACTAATCCTGGCAGACTACAAGAGGAAGACTAACTCAAGCTTACATAAACTTAAAACTGCATCAAATTACATAAACTCAAATACTCAGCTTTAAAGAAATCTGAAGAATACTCAATAGATAACTCAGAGTTTGTAGAAAAATAACTCAAGAAGATACATACATAAAGCTACTCAACTTTGTCTATCTATGAAGCCTCTACTATTACAGAAAGATATCAGGACATGACCCACGAGGTGAAGTCCTCTGAAATATAAGAAGGCTCACCAAAGTTGAATGGAACTACCAGTTGTATCAATGAAACTTATGTTGATGACCCTTAATATTTGTATCTGTATTTTAAAAGATGTAGGCCAAATGGTGTCAGCACATGGAATGTACGAGCATGTAAGGGGAATTCTAAAGCATAAACATAACTTTGAACTGATGGAAAAGAAACATACTTACCTCTTCTCAACTCGCTCAACCCAACTCAACTCAACTTAACTCAACTTAAATTAATGAAACATAGTTCAACTCAACAGAGAGAAATAGGGCTCAACTCAATAATAAGACACTCAACCCAGTGAAATAGGGATCAACTCAATGAAACATAGTTCAACTCAAGATACTCAACTCCAGATACTCAACTCAAGGTAAAGCAACAATAAAAGATGTGATACATGGAAAGCTTTTAAAACAGTAGTTCACAACTCAATGTATTGAAAAATACAATAATGACTCAAGTTGTATGTATATATATATATATATATACACACACATGATAACTCTATTTTATGCTAAAATAACTCTGTGTGAGAGATTCTCTAACTGACAACAATCACTATAAGATATGTGATTATATAGCGTCTAGTCCACGCTGCCAGAACTGTCATATACTTTGCCAGGGTATAATACCTACTCACAAACTGGATCCACTAGTCTATGCTTAAAATAAATAAGGAATAATCTAAAAATTATGACCCTTTCTACCCACATTGGCTACATGGTTTTTAGGGAATTTGAGTTATCTGAACTCATCCCATAACGGTGCTCAATACTACTCCCAAAATATAACTAGCTCATATGTTGAAAAAAAGCACAACTCTTTCTCTGGTTTGAGATTATTACTCAAATATATCTCTTAAAATAGATAGCTGCTCTGAAATATCTTTAAAACTCATGAATCATTTAGAAATATCAATTTCTCTTTTATCAATGTAAAATTTGACACCTCTGGGAATACATAGTCCCCTTATACTCTTGCTCAACTCATACTTTAAAACTCTTTCTCAAAAATATATCAAAATCATATTATAATGTGATCATTGATGACTCGGGAAGTCATACTGCATAAATATTGATGGTATATCTAGATACCATGCAACTCATACATTGATGGAATTCTCGATTGTTATATGAATCATGGTTTACAAAACTCTTTTCTCAAAACTCATCTTTACTTTCTCAAAACTCAGTTTAAGACTCAAGCGTTGGCTTTTAAAAGCTTCTCAAAATTCATAACTCAACTCATAGGGTTCATGTGGAATTAAGGACATGAACGACTCAACTTATGGATCTTAATAGTAGTACGGAACTCAGTACTCAGAACTTAAGACTCAATGACACTATTCATCTGTAAGATCCCATACTTTTTTGCTATTTTTGCATAATATATGTGGCGTAGTATGGCATGGTTATATGAGGTGTATATGAATTTGTATCATACATTGGAGAATAATATTTCAAATAGGTGGTCATATCAAGGAACTAAACTAATGTTTTAGGTCAAAGGGACCCCTCAAACAAAGTTCATGATTAAAGAAATGGCTCGGGTAGAACTTCACCCATTAGAAAGGTTTAAATTGTCCCATAACTTGTGGATAAGCCTATGAGTGTAAAATATGCTAAGAATAGTGTGTTATGAGGTAATATAATATCACAAGGGTCGTATGTTAAATTTTGAAGTCAAGAAAATTAGCGAAACTAAGGTCGGCAAAAGTTATCGAAGTTTCTCTAATAATATTTTCTTAACCTTGGGTCAAATATTTTGGATATTTTTTCCCAATATATAAGGACTTATAAGTCCTATCACCCATTAAATCGAATTCCCACGAGTCTAATTGGCAACGCATAAAACCCCGTATCCAACCGACATCGGAGTAAAAAGTTATGAGGGTTTTACTATAGACTGCCGGGGCAGAATTTGGGTCGGATCCGGGTCAGGTAAAAAATGTGGTATGTCGGCTTACTCAACGTTTTAAGCCATGGAAACATTTTTTTTCACTTCCAAAATAGAAATAAAGCTTACAAGAGGGTTCCTATGGAGTTCTTGCATGATGAAAGTAAGTTTTTGACGATTTCTACCATAAAAGGTTGCCCCCGTGCCAAGAAACGTGATCTCTACATGTGACCATCGTTTTCCCCTTCTATTAGCTGCGTTTGGAGCTAGTTTTCAAAGATATAAATTCATAGCTATTGGTGTTTATTCAAGGTTTACACTTGGTTAACAAAGGTTATCATCGTGGGTCTTTTTTATGATTGTTTTTATGAAGTTCTAACGACATTTCGTCAAGTTGAGGCCATCTGGCAAATCTGCCTATGTAAGATCAATTATGAAATGTTTATAGGTGGGTACCAGCTATGTATATATAGTGTTTGTAAAGCTTAGGATGTAAGGAATAACTTTCGTGAAGAAGCTACTGCCATTCAAGCGTTCATTGAAAATGTATGTTAAGTCTAAGCTACGTCCCTCATTTTAGCACCACTACTCGAAAATTCCAAAATGCCAAATGCGATATTTTGCTATTCTTTTGCTTGAAATACCTTCTGTGAAAGGCATTGGGATCTCATCTGGATTATTTCCATGATTCTATTATTTTGATATTCCACTCGTTTGGATAAATAGAGTATTCGACATCTACATGTCATTTTATCGGTTTCCTTGATTATATGTCCACATGTATGAATTCTTATTATTTTTGTCATGACCCGAGCCTACACCCTGGACGTGGCCGACACTCGAGAACTATTGCTGGTCCCCAAGCGAACCCTCTTCCTGGTTAACTACAAGCGGAAGACTAACTTAAGCATACAAAGTTTTAAAACTGAATAAAATTCATGAAACTTATAAATCACTAACTCAAATGAATAACTCTAAATAAAAATAGAATATTCAACTAGCCAACAATAGGCAACTAAAGTCTTTAATACATTTAATAAGATAAATGAAACAGACTTCTCAAACTCTACTATCTATCTATGAAGCCTCTAACTGACAAAGATGGAAGTCGGGACCAGACCCACGACATCCTAACAACTAATATGACTGAAGAGTAAAAGAAATCTTTTAGAAGCAAGGAGGCTCACCATAGCTAACTCGAATTCCATGTGGTATCAACGAAGCTCCTGTTGATGATCCCGAATACCTGAATATATATCCTGAAAGGATGTAGGCCAAATGGCTCAGTACATGGAATGTACGATCATGTAAGGGGAATTCTAAAGCATAACATAAGCTTGAAACTTGATAAAAAAGGAAACATACTTACCTCTTCTCAATCTTACTCAAATCAAGGAATAAAACTACTCAAACTTACTCAACTCAGAAGTATTCAAGGATAAGATACTCAACTCAGTAATAAGGTTCTCAACTCAGTGAAACTCAACAATAAGGTACTCGACACAATGAGTCACATGTCAACTCAAGATACTCAAGGATAAATCAATAGTAAAAGATGAAATATATATTGAAAGCTGTAAAACTGTAGAAAGAAACTCAATGTATTGAAAAATACAATAATACTTAATGTGTATATAAAAATACAATATAACTCTGTGGAAGTTTGTCTAACTGACAACCACTACTATGAGCCTAAGTGATGATACAACGTCTTGCCCACGCTGCCATAACTCTCCAATACTTTGCCGTCATATAGAACGCTTTAACTAAGTAGATCCACCAGTCTATGCTAAAAAACACTAATGAGTCATTTGAAAAGTATGATTCTTTCTACCCATGATTGCTACATGGTTTATGGAGACTTGAGTTATTATGAACTCGCGTCCCCATAACGGTGATCTATACTACTCCGAAAATATACTTAGCTCATATGTTTTAAAAATAAAACTTTTTCTGTGATTTGAGATAATTACTCAAAAACTAGCTCAAATGTTCTCTTGGAAATTGATGTTTCCTGTCTTGTTCAAATGTGAAAACATTTACTCTTTGGGAATACTTAGATCCCATATAATCGTTTGATGAAACTGAACTTCACTTTTACTCTTACTCAACTCAATGCTCAACTCTTAAAACTAGTTTAAAGCATTTGCAAAAGACTTCTTAAAATA
This sequence comes from Solanum chiquidenum, assembly GCA_029582725.1. NCBI lineage: Eukaryota > Viridiplantae > Streptophyta > Magnoliopsida > Solanales > Solanaceae > Solanum > Solanum chiquidenum. The sequence goes on along the minus strand of JAJOOS010080516.1, from coordinate 17,040 downwards.
TGGTTCATGCAGAATTATGAACGTGAATGATTCAATACAACGTTTTCAATAAGCATACATAGAAATCAATACTTGGAACTCAAGAACTTCAATGATACTACTTATTTCAAGAATGCTCAACTCAGAGGATTCATATAGAATTATGAGCATGAACTACTCAACTCAAGGACTTCAAACATGTAATAGTCCCATGATTAGAAATATAATCTCAAAGGGGATTAGGAACTCAATAATCTAGACTTAGAACTTGAAGATACTACTCCTCTCAAAGGTACTCAACTGATGGAGTTCATGCGGAAGTTATGGGAATGAATGACTCGACTCAAGGGTCAAAATATCAAAAAGGAACTCATGTATACGACTCTTCGCATTCTCATACTTACTCAACTCAAAACTTAACTCAAATCGATGGTGGATCTCAAAGGATTCACAATTGAATTCAAAGACTTTCTTGAACTGTACTCTTAACTCTCTCTTGAATGTGAATTATGAATTCAAGAGTTACGGTTCATGATATGAAGGATCTCGTGATGATAAAATAGGCTCATGAATACATTCTCCTCTTTCTCATACTCACTTGCTCGAGTCTTGAAACAAGTCATTAGAAATTGTAGAAGACACCTCCAAAAGACTCGAAGGGAATTTCTAAAAATGTTTGAAAAACTCTCAAAACTTGACTCTAAACTCTACCTTGAATTTGATTTATGTATCCGAGGTTGTGATTTGTGATAGGAAAGATCTCATGATGTTTAGGAGTGTTTTTATGTAGTTAAACATGAGAAACGGTTGAAAACACTATCTCGGGAGCAAGTCCGCAACGCGGAGATGATTTAAATGTTTGGTCGAAATAATTTTTGAAACAGTGAAGTCCACTTCCTCTCCACGACACGGAGAGAAGATTTTCACACTAAAGGAACAGGTTCGTGTCCTTTGATTGAAGGAATGGGACAGATGAGAACCAGAACCATATCCTTCACAGGTCCGCTCGCAGACCTGGTACCTGAATATCAATATGATTGCTCGCTTACTATACTTACTTACAACTACTTGATACAAATTCAAAAACACCCGTCCACTAGAACCTTATGACAAATAGTCAATCCTCACCTCTTAGTATTCATACTTATAATTTACGATAACATTTCCATTCACAACTTGAGTACTATTCACTCATCGACTATACATCAATGTCTAATTAGTTCTATAACACTTTGAATATTATGGGCTCTCCCTCAAAATCATAAGCCTAGCTTAGATCTATCACCTCATGTATACTTCTTCTCTTCTATTCACCACTCACACTTGGTCAGTACCCACACAATGACACTTCATCACAAGCTGCTTTCTAGCTACAACACACTCCACCTCCTATGATGGAATCTTCACTACTCATCACTTCTTAGTCTACCCATAAGGGAAAACTCTTCATTAGTAACTTGCTGGGTGCATGACTATAATGCATAGTTTTCCTCATCACTATCTCATTTTCTAGGATTACTAAACCTCTGCATACTTTCCTCTAACTCTGGGCTCTTTCACTACTACTGTTCATGATCTCCTAGCTCATGCTACCTTTTCGAGTGAAAATACTACCCAAGCTCTAAACATACCTCCTCATAAGGACCTCAGTTGAAACCAGTCTTAGGGAAGAGAATACAACTCACTTTTAGCTCAAATGCATGATTCACATGAATATGAAGGCATCACTTTGAAACTCAACACTTAGCTCACTCATGGGCTTTCATTAGGCCCCTCTGGAGTCTCATGACTTTCTAAAGATTCTTCCTAAGAACAACTCATCGATAAAAGATGGAAATTTCTATTCAACAACCTCTAGTATGATGGGTAGTCGAATGAATGAATTTGAGAAATGCACGAGTACGAATAAATGCTATGAAAAAACTCTATTGCACGATGAAGAGTATGAAATAAGGGAAACTTTTCTTAAATGCATGTAGTCCCTCATTTATAGAAGTGGAGCCCTCACAACTATAAACAAGATCCTACTGATAAGGCTTCATAGACTCCCAAGGAAACTTAAACTATGTGCTCTGATACCAAGTTTTTCACGACCCGAGCTTACAAACTGGACATGACCAGCACTCGAGAACCATTGTTGGTCCCCAAGGAAACCCTCATCCTGGCTGACTAAAAGCGAAAGACTAACTTAAGCATACAAAGTTTAAAAACTGAACAAAAATTCATGAAACATACAAATCATTAACTCAAATGAATAATTCTGAATAAAAATAGAATATTCGACTAGCCAACAATAGGCAACTCCAGTCTTTAATACATTTAATAAGATAAATGAAATAGACTTCTCAAACTCTACTATCTATCTATGAAGCCTCTAACTAACATAGATAGAAGTCGGGACAAGACCCACGACATCCTAACAACTGATATAACTGAACAAAAAATGAAATTCTCTGGAAGCAAGGAGGCTCACCATAGATAACTCAAACTCCATGTGGTATCAACAAAGCTCCTGTTGATAATGCCAAATACCTGAATCCGCATCATGAAAGGATGCAGGCCAAATGGATCAGTACATAGAATGTACGAGCATGTAAGGGGAATTCTAAAGCATAACATAAGCTTGAAACTTGATAAAAAGGGAAACATACCTACCTCTTCTCAACCTTACTCAACTCAAGGAATACTCAAGGATACTCAAAACTACTCCAACTTACTCAACTCAGAAGTACTCAAGGATAAGATACTCAACTCAGAAGTACTCAATGATAAGATACTCAACTCAGTAATAAGGTTGTCAACTCAGTGAAACTCAACAATAAGGTACTTGACACAATGAAGCACAGATCAACTTAAGATACTCAATGATAAAGCAATAGTAAAAGATGCAATATATATGGAAAGCTGTAAAACTGTAGTTAGCAACTCAAAGTATTGAAAAATACAATAATACTCAATGTGTATATAAAAAAACAAAAAAACTCTGTGGGAGTTTCTCTAACCGACAACCACCACTATGAGCCTATGTGATGATACAACGTCTTGCCCAAGCTACCAGAATTGTCATGTACTCTATCGTCATATATAACGCCTTAACAAAGTGGATCCACTAGTCTATGATAAAAAACACAAATGAGTCATCTAAAAAGTATGATCCTTTCTACCCATGATGGCTACATGGTTTATGGAGACTTGAGTTATTATGAACTTGCATCTCCATATCGGTGCTCAATACTACTCCAAAAATATACTCAACTCATATGTTTTAAAAACAAAACTCATATTTCATTTGAGATAATTACTCAAAAACTAGCTCAGAGGCTCTCTTGGAAATTGATGTTTCCTGTCTTGTTCAAATGTGAAAACATTTACTCTTTGGGAATAATTAATTCCCATATAATATTTTGAAAAAACTGAACTTATTTTATACACTTACTCAACTTAAAGCTCAAGTCTTAAAACTAGTTTAAAGCATTTGCTAAAGTCTTATTAAAATATGGTTCATGCCGAATTATGAATGTGAACAACTCAATGCAAGGTTTTTTATACCCATAGATAGAAATGAATACTTGGAACTCAAGAACTTCAATGATACTTCTCATTTCAAGAATGCTCAAGTCAGAGGGTTCATGCAGAATTATAAGAATGAACTAATTAACTCAAGGACTTCATGAGTAACATGTAATAGTCTCATTATTAGAAATATAATCTCAAAGGGGATTAGGAACTCAATAGTCAAGACTTAAAACTTGAAGATACTACTCCTCTCAAAGGTACTCAACTAATGGAGTTCATGCGGAAGTTATGGGCATGAACGACTCGACTCAAGGGTCAAAAATCAAAAAGGAACTCATGTATATGACTCTTCTCATTCTCATACTTACTCAAAACTTAACTCAAATCGATGGTGGATCTCAAAGGATTCACAATTGAACTCAAAGACTTTCTTGAACTCTACTCTTAACTATCTCTTGAATGTGAATTATGAAATCAAGAGGTATGGTTCATGATATGAAGGATCTCGAGCTTTCTCATACTCACTTGCTCGAGTCTTTAAACAAGTCATTAGAGATTGTAGAAGACTCCTCAAAAAGATTCAAAGGGACATTCTAAAAATGTTTGAAATAACTCTCAAAAGTTTACTCTCAACTCTACCTTGAATTTGATTTATTAATTCAAGGTTGTAATTTGTGATATGAAAGATCTCGTGATGTTTAGGAGTGTTTTTATATAGTTAAACATGAGAAATGGTTGAAAAACACTGATGTGCCTCAAGTTATAAAAACTTATTCTAGAAGGCCAAAATAAACAATAAAGAAACTTAGTAACTGTCATGAGATAGTTACACATGTATTGGGTGGTTTTTTCTGTAGAAATAGGGGCAGGGCAGTTAAAAGGAGGGCATTCAGAAAATAAAGAAAAGGGAATTCTATGAGAGTTTCTAGCCTCTCGAATGTCTAGAAAGGTTATGATCTTTATGATTATATAACTAAAGTTCATTATTGTCTTAGGATGTGATTTATTATGTCAGTAGTGTACTCGTGATTCTTTTGTTTACAGACTTATTGTTGTAATATCAGTGAATCTAGTGTGAAACTACAGTATTGGTTCCTATATTTTCTATTTCAGCAGTAAAGTCTATCAAATACTATCTGGGAGCAAGTCCGCAACGTGGAGATGAATTAAAATGTTTGGTCGAAATAATTTTTGAAATAGTTGAGTCCGCGTCGCGGAGAGAAAATTTTCCCACTAAAGAAACAGGTCCGCGACGCGGACCTAGTACCTGTTCCTTGTCTGACTTTTTCTTCCTCATTTTCTAACCCTAATTCGCCTAAATTTGATTATTTTTTTTCAATTTCTTTTTAGATTTCGATACCCAGTACATGTACCCAAGAATCTAATCAAGCACAACTCTAAAAATCGACTCGATTTCCTCTAGATATCATCAATCTCATCTTAACTCAAGAACGAAAGCCAATTTCAAGAACACAATTCAAGAATATCAAACCCTCATCTTTCTAGAACGAATTTAATGCTGAAAATAACATGATTGGAATGTGGGTGAACACACCCAACACTATGGAAGCTTACAAACCTCTTAGGGATTAAATCCATGTCGAAAATTCACAACAAAACGCAAGACACTTTATGAACGCTTTGATCCTCTCCTCTTTTCTCCTCTTTTCTCTTATTTTCTCTTCTTGAACTCTCAACTAAAACCCTAAGTGTATATTAGGATTATAAAACTGACTATTATCATATTAGACCCTCAAATATTACTAAAACCGAATTAAATCTGATTCGGTAAAGAAAAGACCAAAATACCCCTTTATAGACCACCTAACGCATCATGTACTGTGATTTATGGTCATTTGAAGTTGACCCAAAACTCATAACTTGCAAAATTTCAGATTTTGCTATTTCAAATTTATATCTTTTTGGAACTCATGGTGCTACATCTAGTGACCTTAACACTGAGGAAAAAATTAAATTCCTTGGTAAAATCCTACTCACTACGAAGGATGGTTCAAGTCTTAGCTCAAAAAATTTCTGGGGTGTTACACTTTTTTTGGGTGATGTGACTTAAAATAACACGGGAGAACCTTATCCCTTGTAACCATCCCTCTTTCTCCACAAAAGTTATTATGAAAAATCTTTATAGTTTCTCACGATCTTGAAAACTCTCTAATATAACTTAAATGTTTAAACTATTAAAACTCTTGGATTTTGAAATACTTCTTTTATAAATTATCTAGGAACCAAGTTAGGAACTAAGTAAATCACCTTAAGGTTGTTATGAATATCTACAAGGTTAAGTTATCATTCTAAAATTTGAGTTAACTTTTCAAGCTTATTTGGAAGAACATATGAGGTTCCACGAGATTGTTATAAAATATACGAAAGTTATTATGAGGTTATAAGAATAAGACTACAAATAGGCTAAGATTGGCAACAAGACAATAATAACATATAGGTGTTATAAATCCATGACATGACATGTTATGCATTTTACTCCTGAGCTATAACTAGGAGGTATGGGGCCTATTGCCTATATTTATACGTATGAGACACAGATGGCCACAAGTTGGTTAATATGATGCCAGTTCGCTACCGAAAGGCTCCACCATTGCTAGCATTTGGTTGGGTATGTCATGCATTTGCATACCATGCATATTTAAATAGTAGGGGGCAAATGTCAGACATGGAGATTATTTGAGTTTGAGTTTCAATTTCAGGTGGTATTTCAATTACATTTTTATAGTAAATATTTTTTACTCTACTTTCCCTTTTCCTGGGGACGCTGCTTTTTGTTTCGTGCGAGCAGGTACAGGCTACGACTCTAATCGACCCACCCGCTAGAATTCAGGTTCAGCTGTGAGTTGGTAAGCTCAATCTTATCATGGGAATATCAGAGGATGTTTACTTTTGTTGTACAGTTTGGGTATAGTTGATACCTAGTCCCGGTAGTGCTTATGTCACTCATAGAGGCTATTGTGGACACAATATTCTGGGTTTTCTTTTTGTATTTTCAACCTCCAGCTAATAGTCTTGGCATGTATATATATATGTGTATGTGTAAGTAGGTATGTCTTCGATTGTGTCCTCGTAGGCTAGATAGTACATCTTTATTTTTTTCAGCTTGTCTACCATTGTTTCTATGGTTTATTCTCATTCAAGTCATGACCTTCAGGGTCCAGGCTTCACTTTTTAGAGGTTTTCTACACTATATTTTTGTCTCACGGGCTGGTTTAGCTAGTATGTTTTAGCTGGTAACTCAATCTTATAGGGTATCCAGTTCCAGTTACTCCCCCTATTTTGGGGTGTGACAAACTTGGTAACAGAGCTGGTCGTATCCCAGGGAGGGTCCACAATCCATGTCTAGTAGAATCTTGTTTATTGTTGTGTTGTGCACCACACGTATAATCAAGAGGCTACAGGGCATTTAGGAATGGTTATATTTCATTAAACTAATATATCGTGCTATAGTGCGAAAGTATAAGAACATTTGAAATCTAAATAGTTCTTTATGTTTCTTATCTAACAGGCTACCCTTGCTCCGGATATGGCAGATCGAGAGATAGGTATGGATCCAAGGAAAGGTACTAGTTGTTCCCCACCGGGTCAAAGGGATATATATCCCTCGGAGGCACAGGGTGAATCTCTAGTACCCTTAGTACCAGCCACCCCGACACCTGTTGAAGCCCGAGGAGATATAGTACCCCCAGCCTCACAGTTCCATTACTACCAGAGGAAGCTAGGGACACAAGACCTCCAGTACCTATTGTTCCTCCACCAAACACTGGGGAGTAGGGGATGAGAGAGGTAGTTTAGTTGCTGACTAGGATGGTTTCTATTCATGAGCGACAACTAGAGTCAGGAGTAGATACTCGGAGAGACCTGTCAGAAAGTTTAAAGGTACGAGAATTTCTTCATTTTGTCCCTCTGTTATTTACAGGATATAGTCCTACTGAGGATCCCCATGACTTTATAGACCATATATATAGAGTATTGAGGTTGATGCATGCCTCCTTCATAAAAGCTATGGAGTTGGCTTATTTTCGGCTATGTGATGTAGCCATCCTTTGGTATGAGGCCTGGGAGAGATCTAGAGGAATTGATTGCTCCACCAGCAGAGTGGGAGGACTTCTCTAAGGCCTTCCTTGCCCACTATTTGCCATGGGAAGTTTGAGAGACCCGTCTTGACCAGTTTATCACTCTGAAGCAAGGAACCATGAGTGTGAGGGATTATAGCCACAAGTTTAATTCTTTGGCAAGATATGCAGCAGATATTGTACGTACCATGAGAGCCAGGGTTCATCGTTATGTTGATGGTTTGGGATATCATTTGATCAGAGATTGTAGGGTTGCATCCCTATCATATGATCTAGATATTTCCCGTATACAGGCTTTCGCACAGACTACAGAGGAGCTTTCTCAACTGATGTGTGATACCCACAGGGATAGGGAGCAGAGTAAGAGGGTCTGCACTATGGGGTCTTATAGGGAGCCATATGGTGATTTTTGGGCCCCATTCCATTGATATCCACCTCGGCCAGTGTGTAGTATCTCACCACAGGTGCATGGACCGCGGTTTGATCGTTATAGTCAGTCAGGACCGAGTCAAAGCTCAGGCCTGCCAAAAGGTCATCGAGAGGATCGTTCAGTACAGATAAGACATCCCACTCCTCATTGTACACAGTGCGGTAAGCCACACAGTGGGCAGTATAGACAGGGTTCAGTTGCATGTTATCATTGTGGGCAGACAGGACATTTTATTAGTCGGTGCCTGAGGTTGAGCAGAGTTGAACTAGCTCAGCCTTCAGGATCCACAGCAGCATCTTCACCCTCAGTCCATACCCTATTGCCAGGACCACATTCTACTCAGGGTCTTGGTAGAGGGAGAGGTGAAGGAGATAAAAGTTTGACCGTGTAACACCCCGTACGAACTAGTAAGACCTAGCTAAGGCTTGACTAAATCTAGTAGGTGGAACTAGAGCCTCACATGTTATTTTGTAGTTGGAAACTTGTTTAAATGATGAAAAATGGATTTTCAAGTTAGTTTGATGATTTTAGAGGTCAAACGTTAAGAAACGACTATAACGTCTGGAAACTAGTTAGTGAGTTGTAAGGGTCTTCTCGTAGAAGTTTGGAGTGTTGTTTGAGGGTGAAAACTTGTAGAAGTGACTATCATACTTAGATGGACATGTTTAGGGTTTAAACATCTGGGTAATACTCCCCTAAGACCACTCGAGGGGTCCTATAAGAGGACCCCAAAACAGTCCCCCAAAGCTGTCTAGACAGCAAGCTTTCAGTTTTTTGGTGGTGATCTATGGATGCTTTCCACGCTCTGTAGGTCTTGGGCGTGGTTATACACTTTGTCTCCCATGAATCCTGCAACATTTTAAGCCCCAGCATAAATCCACGGAAGCACAGCACGTCCAGTAGACCCATCCACGGTCCGCGAATGGGCAAATGTGGATACTGCCAGTTTTTGAAGTTTTTGTTTTAAGTTAGGGGTGTTAGGTTTAATTAGTTAATTACGTGGGGGTTAAGGAATGTCGTTTAGGTGGTTAATTAATGAACTATATATACTTATAAGAACCTAAACTAATCCATTATTTCACCACAAGTCAAGACCCCAAATCAAAACCCAATTCCCTTTCTCTCCCAAAGTCTTCTCTCGAAGAACACCATTGACGACCAATGAAGAAACCAACCTAGGGTCTTGAAGATGGAGGCTTTATCTTAGTATTTTCGTGGGTTTCTACACCTAAGGTATGGTGGTTTTCATCCATGGGTAGCTATCACCCATGTAGCCCTCTCAAAAGCTTTTAATTCAATTCTTGAAATCTTCAAAAGCTAGGGTTTCAACTCAACCCCGTGGATTCCTTTCTAAGTTGTTCTTAAAGATTTAAATATGTTTATTATTGGTAATACTACTGATTTTATATGGTTTTAACTTCAAATCTAAAGAATCCATGAATTTTCCCCCAACCCTAGCTATGGCTTTTCTCTACACAATGAATATTGTTAGAAGTTGATTCAATTGATTGAACTAGAGTTGTTTATGATGTAATTACATGATCTAAGTATATTTTTACATGTATTCTTGATTACCTTATGAATATAAGATGAAATTGACTTGGTCTAGGGTTATATCATGAAAGAGGCAAATTGAGGGGTTAGATGTGATCTTCTAGGGTTGATGAATTTCTTGATGAATGGCATTAGATTGGATCACCTAGACATGAATGGAATGTGATAGAATATTGTAGATATGAATTACCTTGAAAATGATCATATTGGTTATGTTGTTGAATTATGATGTTCTTCTATCTATTGTGCCAAATCTAAGATGTTAGACTTGATCTCGACTCTTGGCCCTGAAGGGCAATCTATGAAGGTATGTTATTTGAAGTTATTATATATGAATGGATTGATCCACTTATGGTGGGGGTGTTTACTTGTCAATTATTCTAATTATTAATTGTTGATCCACTTATGGTGGAGGTGCTTACTTGCCATATGTATTGTAGTGTTGAGATAAGGTCCCTCTCCCCTACAACCCTAGATATGACTAAGTATGATACGATATGAATACGAATGTTATGTTATGATCATGATGGTGTTTCTATGATGAATGTATCCATGTCTATTGTAATGAATATTATATATGTTGATTTACATGGTCTAAGATCCTTAAATGCAATATATGTGAATCGTGCATGAGTTGGGATATTATGTACATGTTGTGACCCCCTTGAGAAGGGAGGTGTCTATGATGATAATGTTGTTATTGTTGTGTTGTTGTGAGGACAATCATGCACACACACACACTCCATGCATAAACATGAATATGATGTATCGATGGTGTTAATTGAAAGTATAGTTCTCTTATGCACCTTTACTCATTATTATGCATGAAAAGTACATGACCATAATGATCCTATTGTGTTGATTAAAAGTCGATTCTCATGAGAACACACGATCTTCGTGTGAAAGTTATACTCAAATAAAAATCTATGAGCTATTTAGTGAGTTGTATTGAACGAAGGGTAAAGTATGCCTTCACACATGTAGATACAACTCCATACTAATTAGGTATAATTGGGAAATAATGCTTAGTACCGAGTAGATATGAACAATGAGGAAAAGGCCTCTCCCCTAATGCCATAGGTTGGGTCATCTATAGTAAACTCATGATATGGAAGCTCCTCCGCTAATGCAATAGGTTGGGTTTCTAGTAGCAATCTCCCTATCCCATAACTATGTGCCAAATATAGGACTTAGCTAATGGATCCACTAAGAAGCTAAATATAATTAGTTCTACCTTCGGCAAGTAAGAACGCCTTCTTTCGGTGTGGGGTTATATGACATCAGATTCCATGTAGCTCACATGGTCTATGTCGGTTATGGCAACTTTTCCCTATAATAATGAAGTTAATGAATGAGACATGAACTATACTATGACTTGTTTGTGAGTTTACTTAGTAGGAGTGGGGGTATGGGACTTCACTTCCACATTGCACAAGTAGACTTAGTAGGATATCATGGGATGGTTCGTTTGCATTATGATGAGATTCAAATGCATGTATGTATATTGAATGGATAGTTGTTATGAATGACTTTCCTTGTATTCGAGTAATGTACATGTCTATTTCCTTAATTTGTGAATATTGCATATAATGAAATCTAAAGATGTAATGCATCACTAAGGTAGCTTCAAAGGAGTACTTAGTTGGGTTGGTATTATGGGATGCTAACTCCACATTGCACAAGTGTTTCCTATAGGTTACTAAGGTAATGGCTTTACCATGAAATGAGTATGAATGTGATATTGGATTTGCGTTGTATATTGTAAATACGTGTTAGTTACCCTACATTGCACAGGTGTGTTTTAGAAGTTGCTTAAGTGATTATGCATGTCTCTTGATTATGTGTATTAGTTTACATGAGACTAATGAGTTATAGATATGAGCTTGGTGGCCTAAGAAGTGATACTTAGTGTAGATAGGACTATGGACCCTATCTATGCATTGCTCAAGTAGAGCTTAGGGTTACTTATGTTGTTGTTCTACTATGATGATATGATCTTTGATATTTGGCTACACATGAGTACTATGTCTTGTTATAGATAATATGTGCATTATGACTATGATTGGAGACTATGTTTATGGTATGTTGTTATCCTTGTGCTTTGATGAACTATATGTGAGTTGTTTATGACTTATGTTCTCCAACCCTCTCAAGAATGATGTTCAAAAGTGCGTAGCATGGGTTTCAACTAAAATTTCCCCTTTCAAGCATGTTTCAAATGTTTTTATGCATAGCTACCATACTTAGTACATTCTTGTGCTAACCCATATTTCTATATTTTCAATAAATGTAGGGGGTTGGTTCATGGAGATGGGATCGATTGGTTCAAGCTTGGGATAGGTGATCCTCCAAGCTAGTTGATGAGTCCTTAAGTTCGGGGACAAACATCTTACTTAGTAGATGCCTTAGTATTTTCTTTATAGTTTCATATTAGAACTATGTAAGGGTTGTATCCCTATATGTCTAAGTATTATATTGTATTAGATGGCCAATGAGATAGTGTTTAGACTCTTTTTGACTTTATAGAAATGACTTCGATTGTTGAAGAAAAAGTTTTAATTTTCCACTTTTATTCTATGACATATGCAATGATGTATGCTAAGGGCTTGTATGACACCCCTTTGGGGTCAAGTACGCCATGTCACGTCTAGGGGGTAGTCTCAGGTCGTGACAGAGTGGTCCATAACCGCTTTTATGCACTCACAGGATGAAAGGATTCATAGGTATCCCCTGATGTTGTTATAGGTATATTAACGATATCTTTTCAAGCTGTTTATGCATTGATAGACTCTAGCTCTACTTTTTCATATATCACTCCACTTATTGCTAGTAAGATGGACATGAAATATGAGTTATTGCCACAACCAGTTGAGGTGTCTACACCGGTTGGCGACTCTATTTTAGCTAGTCGTGTCTATCGAGGTTACATGGTGTTAATTAATGATAATCTAAACCCCGCTGATTTAGTTGAGTTGATTATGTTAGATTTTGATGTTATCATGGGTATGGATTGGTTGGCAGCTTGCTATGCTAATATTGATTGTCGTGCAAAGATAGTTAGATTTTACTTTCCAGGTGAGATAGTCCTTGAGTGGAAGGATAATACAGCCACACCTAAGGGTATGTTTATTTCATACCTTAGGGCTCGAAAGTTGATTGCTAAAGGTTGTATATACCATATGGTTCATGTACATGATACTGATAAGGAGCCCATGGCTCTTCAATCAATTCCTATCGTGAATGAATTTCCAATGGTATTCCCTAATGATCTTCCAAGAATTTCCCCAGAAAGGGTAATTAATTTTTCTATATACTTGCGTCCTGATACGCAACCTATATCGATTCCTCCCTATAGAATGGCACCTGCAGAGCTAAGAGAATTGAAGGAACAACTGAAGGACTTGCTCTATAAAGGCTTTATCAGGCCAAGTACTTCCCCATGGGGTGCCCCAGTGCTCTTTGTTCGAAACAAAGATGGATCCTTACGGATGTGTATTGACTAAAGAAAGCTAAACAAAGTCACTATAATAAATAAATATCCTCTTCCACGGATTGATGACTTATTCTATCAGTTACAAGGTGCCAAATATTTTTCCAAGATTTACTTGCGGTCTGGTTACCATCAGCTACGAGTCAGGGAAGTTGATATCTCAAAAACAACATTTAAGACGAGGTATGGCCATTTTGAATTCCTTGTCATGTCTTTCGGGCTTACAAATACCCCAGCAGCCTTTATGGATCTTATGAATCGGGTCTTCAAACCATTCTGGGATGAATTTGTGATTGTGTTTATTGATGACATTCGTATATATTCAAGATCGGAAGCTAAGAATGCAGACCACTTGCAAGCTGTATTGCAGACACTCCAAATTGCAGGTTATATGCTAAATTCTCTAAATGTGAGTTTTGGCTGACTTCTGTCACTTTTCTTGGTCATGTTATTAAAAGTGAGGGTATTAAGGTTGATGGACAAAATATTGAAGCACTGATGCCTTGGCCGAGGCCCTTGAATCCAATGGAGGTTCACAACTTTTTAGGCTTGGTAGGGTATTACCGAAGATTTGTGGAGGGATTCTCTTCTATCTCTGCACCACTGACAAAATTGACACATAAGGCAACTAATTTTCAATAGGCCGAGGCATATGAAAAAAGCTTTCAGGAACTAAAAAAAAGGCTTACCAATGCACCTATCCTAACTCTTCCAGATGGTAATGAGGTCTATGTTGTTTATTGTGATGCCTCAAGAATTGGCCTAGGTTGTGTTCTTATGCAACATGGTAAGGTTATTGCATACACCTATAGACAGTTGCGGAAGCATAAGCAGAATTATCCTACACACGATCTTGAGTTGGCTGCAGTTGTCTTTGCCTTAAAAATTTGGCGGCATTATCTATACGGGGTTTATATAGATATTTTCACCGATCACTAGAGTCTTCAGTACTTACTTAAGTAGAGGGAATTAAACCTACGACAAAGAAGATGGCTAGAATTATTAAAGGACTACGATGTTGATATCTTATATCATCCCGGCAAAGCTAATATTGTTGCTGATGCGCTCAACTGGAAGTCCATGGGTAGTCTAAGTTATGTTGAAGCTGATAAGGCTGGAATTACAAAAGACTTATGTTAGCTAGTTAATTTTAAAGTATGCTTGGTAGATGCTGGTGGCGGAATTGTTGTCATTAAGAATATGGTAGAATCTTCCTTTGTGACTAAACTGAGAAGGCGACAACATAAAGATCCTAAGCTTAGGAAACTGGAGGAAAATATTCCACTGCACCAACAACCCTTATTTGAGCTAACTGGAGATGGAGTCCTTAGATACCAGGGTCGCTTATGTGTACCGGCAGATGGAGAGCTCCGTACAAATATTCTTTTAGAGGCCCATTATTCTAGATATGCATCTCACCCTGGAACGATGAAGATGTATCAAAACCTTCGACAGATCTATCGGTGGAATGGCATGAAAAAAGATATTACGTAGATGGTAGTTGAATGTCCCAACTGCCAACAAGTTAAAGCAGAAAATCAGAGGCCAGAAGGCCTAACCCAGTATATTGAGCTTCCGTTATGGAAATGGTATATGATAAATATGGACTTCATCACTAGTTTTCCTCGCACTCCATGAAGGTATGATTCTATTTGGGTAATTATCGATAGGCTGACAAAATCTGCTCATTTCTTGCCAATTAGGACTACATATTCAGCTGAAGATTATGCCAAGCTTTACATTCAGGAGATTGTACACCTTCACGGAGTTCCATTATCTATTATCTCCGATTGAGGAGCTCAATTTACAGCACATTTTTGGAGATCATTTGAGAAGGGTCTAGGCACTCAAGTTAATCTTAGCACCGCTTTTCATCCACAAACTGATGGACATGCAGAGCATACTATTCAGACGGTTGAGGATATGTTACGTGCTTGTGTGCTGGATTTTAAAGGAAGTTGGGATCAACATATACCTCTTATCAAGTTCACTTATAATAATAGTTTCCAAGCTAGTATTCATATGGCCCTTTACGAAGCACTATACGGGCGGAAGTGTAGGTCTCCAATCGATTGGTTTCAGCTCGGGGAAGCATATTTCGTAGGTCCAATCTAGTCCATCAAAAGATTGAAGAGGCTAAGCTTATTAGAGATCGGCTTCATACATCACAGTGTCGACAGAAGTCTTATGCAGATGTTCGCCGATGCAACTTAGAGTTTGATGTAGAAGATTGGTTTTTCCTGAAAGTATCACCTATGAAGGGCATCATGCGATTTGGAAAGTAAGGGAAGCTCAGTACTAGGTATGTTCGACCATATAAGATTATTCGGAAGATCGGTATGGTGGCATACGAGCTTGAATTGCTTTCAGAATTGGAAGCAGTCCATCTTGTATCTCATGTTTCTATGTTGCGGAAGTGCATTGGAGATCCTTCACATATTATGCCCATTGAAAATATTTGTATCGCTGAAGATTTAACTTATACAAAGGTACCAATAGAGATTTTAGATCGGCAAGTAAGGAAGCTTTGAACTAAAGATGTAGCTTCTATGAAAGTGTTATGGAGAAATAACAACGTCGAGGAAATAACTTGGGAAGTGGAAGAGGAAATGAAGAAGGAGTACCCCCAACTATTTACGACTTAAGGTGAGTCACATTTCAATGATTGGCAATTATTTCTTCATAACGACTTAATTAGATTTTAAGTAGCTTGAAAGTGCAATTTATATGTCTTCTTACGAGATAAATGCAAAGCTTAGTAGTTAAATTTTTTAGATTTGACTTTAATTTGCGACTGTAACAAATATAGACTCCCAAATAAAGTCCTATGAGAAAAAGAGGAAAACACAACCAAGGAATTGTCTATATATATTCGCGGGCGAATGTTCATAAAGGGGGGAGAATGTAAGATCCCATACTTTTTCCGTATTCTTCCATAATATTTTCGGTTCTTTTCCTGAGGATAGTCCCTTTGAACCGAGTGTCTTTTATTTTTTAGGAATAAATTTTATTTTTGTTTTAAAAAAAAATTGGCGAGAAAAGAAAAGATCCTTTTGAATTATGTGATACTTACTATTTGGGCCTAATTTTGAGAAGTACTTTCTTGTGAATGGTTGATTAAAAAAAATGCAGACTCTTTGACATCTAAGCTCATGGTTGTGACTTTGTATATAGCTTATTTTATTTTGTAGTTTGTTATGATCCTGTCTCTCTTAGAAGTGGAATTGATCCATCTGATTGATACTTGTGCCATGTGTGGTGAGATTTTATTTATTCCATGTTTTGCATCTTAGTCTAGAACTTGCCCTGCAAGTTATTGAAGCGAAATAAAAAGTGTTGCTTTGTTTAGGAGATGATAATTGGCTTTCTTTGATTTATCTGGTAAATTTTAGCCTTTTCAGATATTTTATCACTAGTTAGTCATTTTGAGCCTGTAGCCTTTTTTTGGTAGCCATATTTTGCCCTTGACTATTTTGTTGAATCCCTAGTTTTTGCACCTTGCTTTTTTGAGCATTATAGCATAAACTTATTCTAATTATGAGAAAAATGGATGGTTGGGTGAAAAGGTAATCAATGATAGCTACAAAGTGCTTAAAAGCCCTCTTTGAAAGAATGTGGCAAAAATATGTGACATGAAAAAAAAAAAGTTACCTTGATGATGGCCTTGGTCCTTCCAAGGACATCGTGCACCTTAACGCATGTAAAATACGTAAGTTGAGGGTGACTATTATGAAGGAAAACTTAACTAAAAAAAAAAGAAGGAAAAGATTGAAGCATTTTCTTGAGATGAACATTACTTGTGAAATAATTGTTGAAGAGAGGGCTGAAAATAAAGTGAAGAAAATAATGGGTGATAAAGTCTAAAATTGCAAAGTTCTTAAGGAAGTGTAAGTCACTATTATATAGTTTTCCTACCCGTCCCCTAGCCTACATTACAACCCATTAAAGTCCTATTTGATTCTATTCAAGCATGC